>JASDQU010690194.1:0-16021 GCA_032191745.1 Picea mariana
AGTAGTAATGACCTAAATTACATTTTAGGTCATTAAAAGGCCGACAAGGCCAAAATACCAAAATCATACTTGTTTTACATTAAATGCTTAAATTAAAACCCTAATCAAGCAATAGAGAGATGTCATCCCCTTTCTAGGGTGACGTTAGCCCCTTCTAGGGCAAATGCAACCTCCTGAAGCAAAACGTTAGCCCTCCTTGGGCTTCTCCAAGCTGCCACATGTGCCAAAACTGCCAAAGTTGCCCCCCAAAACGTCCATACTGTTGGGTGACGTCATGGGCATCCTGGGAGACGTCCTGGGCCTTCCAAGGCCAACGTTCCTATGGAAAGGGCTCAACCCCCCTAGGTATAGGTCTGCTCAACTGCCTCTGGTGGATTCCTCTGCTCTTCCCTGGTACAAACGCTCTGCCCTATCTCTGCCCCCTGCTGGGGTCTCAGCATCCATCTAGCGAGCTCTTCAACCCCATGGAGGTCTGAACTGATCATCTCCCCATGTGTACGTGTCCAACATGGTACATGTCCGTCGGGCATGATCCTGCACATCAACAACTACGCCCTCCATGGGCTCATAAGTCATAGGGATCATAGCAATGTCAATCACATCTAATCATCAATATTTATTAAACATGTGCATAAAACCCCTTTACCCCAGTCTAGTGCTCAAAAACATTATACAAGTCTGCAATACAAGTTTGGGGGAGGTGACAAGACGTCCTATTGGGCTAGAGTCTACTGGAAAAGGGTTGTTCCTGGAAAAGATTAAATCCAAGCCATGTAAGTGGGTGAGGTGGATGGGGATGCCTCGGCAAAAAGGTGCAGTGATAGCAGGGTGGCTTACCGGTGGGTGCCTCTGTGGAGGGTGAGCTACCCCTGTCATGGATGCAAATATTTCCAAGCCCATTCATGCCTTTTATCTTTATTCTTTTTCTTCCAAGATGCTAGTCAAAGGACACTGTCGTGGCTTGGTGACCAGTGGTGGCAATATTAGCCACAAGCATTTTACGGAAATGAGAAGGTTGGCTCGTGATGAGACCCCCTTTCTCTTGGCCATGCCACCAAGAGCCACTACCCTAGCATGGTGACCAGATGTCGATAGTGTCACACCGCTAGATGCTCATGGACCTAATAGGTTGGCTCGTGATGAGACCCCCTATCCTCTAACCAAATCTTGTCTTATTCTTTTTATTGCTTTTTTTTTCAAGAGGCTAGTCAAGGGACAGTGCCATGGCTTGGTAACCAGTGGTGGCAATGTTAGCCACAAGCACTTTCACGGAAATGAGAAGGTTGGCTCGTGATGAGACCCCCTTTCTCTTGGTCATGCAACCAAGAGCCACTACCCTGGTGTGGTAACCAGATGCTAGTAGTGTCATACCGTTAGGTACCCATGGACCTAATAGGCTAGCTCGTGATGAGACCCCCTACCCCTCAACTGGGTCTTGTTTTATTATTTTTATGAGTCCCTCTGTTTGTTGCTGGGAAGCTTTTTATTGTTTTCTCAGGGATCCCTGGGCGAAGCATCTCGAGGTTTTATTCTTAGGCTTTTATTATCAGCTTCTTTTACCCCCCTAGGCCTTTAGCCCATTCTTCCCACAAGGTAAGGTACAACCCCTAAATGATAGGCCAACCCTATGCCCAAACTAGTGTAATGGGATGGGTGAGTAGGAAATAAGATGGAAAGTGGTATGTATGACGGGAACGAACGATGGCTTTTCAGAAATCCCCAAGTGGCAACTCAAAAACTATGGACATAAGCTTGCTAGGGCATCCTGTCATTCCCCCCAGACAAGGTCAAGTGGACACATATAAGATCCAAGCACCCGTTAGAAACAAAGGAATTAAATGCACATATTCAAAGGTTTTGAGGATCAGAGTGACACATACCATGATACCCGGACTCATTACCTCATGGAGCAAGAACAGTCTCTGATACAGGACGAAGCCGAAGGTGATGGATGTTGTTGTTGTTCTTGACAAAGTGGAGGCGCTGAAAGGGAGAAAAGATGGGCCCTCCATGGCCATGCTCAAGTCGATCTGGCTCTCAGTACTCCATGTCTAGGACCTGTGGGCCTCAAGACATAATCTCCTCGTTATCCCCAAAAGTGGGGGATAACAATGCCCACATCTCGAAGGCATTTGTTTTTCCTGCAACATGGAGAATAACATGGTCCTTGATTGCATCAAGAATCATTCTCTTGGCCTTCATGTTCCTCTTCTAAAAAGCTGTCAAAAAGGTTGCATCTGTAGGAACAGTGACGGGATTCGATTGTGTATTGTTCACAATGTCCCATAACCTAGCTTTGTCTAGAAACAAAACTATCCTCTCCTTCCAAGTACTAAAGTTCGTTGTCCCATCCAACCTATCTTCGAACCTCAAGCTAGTAGCCATGACCTTCTCAACTGAAACTCAACTCTTTCGCTTCCTTCTTCAAGACAAAACCCCTCTGCACTCACTGCAAATCAAGTGTCAAATCTTTTGTCTGTTGAACCTCAGAGCTCCAGCTTTGATACCATGTTGAAAACTGATCTAAAATACTTAGTCAATAATAGATTTCAACCTCCTATAGTTATTCACCAATAAAGCAATGAAGCCACATGCATTTACTGGAACTATGAGCAGAACTACAAGTGACTAAGCAATCTGAAAATATAGCAGCAGAAATGACAATGAATAGTAGACAAAATCACCACATATGACACAATGAATTTCTGGGCAATGCCCTTGGAAAAACCCACAAGGGGAAAACCAGCCTAGGAGATATTCTTCTTATTGAACTCTTAAAAAAATTCTGAGTTTACAACAGCAACAAAATCAGCATTAAATACACAACAACATATCTCTCTAAATATGCACAAAACACCTCGATTTTCATGCCCAAACTTGTTGCCTCAATTTCTGTGCAACCGGCCCTCGAAATTTGTGCCCAAATTTGACTGTATGGTACAGCCAGTTGTACAAATTCCACCCAGCAAAACTCCTTGGAAATCGTGCCAAACATTAACATAAATGGTTGCCTCGATTTTCATGCCTTAACTCAGTTGTACGGGTAGCAATAAATGTTGTACAACCCACCTTCAGTTATTGTACGATACAGGGTTGTATTAAATGTTGAAACTCTTCTTGGGTGCATGCATATCCCCTCATTGGGATGCGAACCAATCCCCTCTTGTTGTTGCTCTCTTTCCTCTAGCTCAAACTCTCTTGGTCTCTCTCGGAATATGAATGACTCTTCACATTCCTCTCCAAGCTCTCCTCAAAAGATGTGCCCCCTCTTCTCTCTCAAGCTCCTTTTATGCATCTTTAATGTGTAACTACCCTAGCCCCTGGTCTTCCAAAGAGACTAACGGTCAAGATTAAATCTTGCGCTCTTGAAATCAACTGTGACGACTTAATCATCCGTTGAGTTCACTTAAATCATTTAAGTGACCCAAAAGTCATAAAGTCACTTTTACCCATTAAATAATAAAAGGCTCAACTTGACTTTATAAAATCACTTTATAAACTCACTTTATAAAGTCACGTAAGAGAGAAATATGTTCGGTCTCTTCTACATGTTGGGCATCTCCAATGCAGAAGTACCTTCGAGCTACAAAATCTAACACAGCAGACTTGATGGCTTCCTGCGAAGTACTCCAGCCGTGATGACTTCAGCTAGCCTCAGCACCTGTGGAAGACTCTCCGAATATGGTAGATACAGAGCTCAAACTAAATTAAGCAAGATTCTATGCAATGCAAGTTCTTGTAAATATTTTTCTCATATGTAAAAGTCTACACATGGCAAGTTAGCAGTAGTGTTTTTGCAAATTTTGATCAACCAAGATGCTCTCTGAAAACTTGGATGATTCTGCCTTTGCTGGAAGCAACTGAGCATCTTGTACTTTTGTACTTCCTGGCTGTTTTTTCCTTAGCGCAGCTGCCAGCCCCTTCTATAATAAAATCTACAACCGTTTCTATTAAAAAAAAACAATTATGTTGCATAAACTGCAAAAATCATAGATGCATTTGTTGATGAATGCAGCTATGTGAGACATTCTCTAGCTTACAAACCTGTGAGGTGTGGATCATTACAGCTATGTGAAGCCTTTCTCTCAGCTTACAAACCTGAGAGAAAACCCCTAAGAAGGGTACGTGGTTCCTGCCTGAGACAGAGCTAGGAACGTAGAGATGACCTCCTCCATTTAGAGAGTGAGAAGAACTCCAAATGATTATCCAGTGGGAAAGGCGATCTGATGAGTTGGACGTGCATGTGGCTGAGCACAAGGTGAACATGTGAAATCCCAAAGTGTTGGGTGCATCGTCATGTGAACAGAAATGAAGATGATGTGTTAGCCTCCTCCGAGCAACAGAGTTGACGAGAAAACTCCAGATGATTCTCCTGTGTGAGGCAATGGGAAAGAAGATCTGTAGAGTGGACGTGCATGTGGATGAGCACAAGTGAACGTGTATAGATCTGGTTCTTCTGTGTAATGCAGTGAGCCAGAGCTATGACATCCTTATGGATGTGCCTCTAGTGGATGACCACTAGCGGGTGTATCAGATCCTTTGCTATATGTTGTTCAAGAGTCAGACCTGCCTATAACCCTAATTGTTATGTAAAGGATACAGGTCGGCCCCACCTTAATGTGTTTAATAATAAGTGTAAAAGATAATTAATATGGTTAATATTAATTATAATAATAATAATAATAATAATAAAGTGACTTAGAGAGGTCAGCCCTGTTGAGCCAATAGACGCCTTTGTTGATTGGACAAGTCTAATATAAGTAAGGGATGATTCCCCATTGTGGAATCATATCTTTCTTGAGTGTTTGGAAATTACAGCAAATACATCTACTTGGTAAAAGGTGCGCACCTCTCTTGGGCACTAGTCTTCTAGGGCTTAAGCACCCTCTTGTGTGCTAGTTCTTTCTTGGTGGTGAAGGTCTTTCTCTTGAAGATTATAGCAAAGGATTTGGCTGGGTTTTCTTCCCTTGTTGAGAAGGGTTTCCCAAGATACTTCTTGTGTTCTTGTGCATGGTGTTTCTTCTTGTGATCTTGGTTGCTGCAACATTATTGTTTATGGTTAAGTGAAATGCAAAAATGGAATAAACTTCATGCTTAACCTAGCTTATGAAAAATCAATAGCATTGTGGCATATAATTATTCCAACAGAATTTTTACACGACATACTGTATGCTTCGCTACTGTCTGTGATTAGGATAATAAACTTATTTAAGAAAATGATGGATTAAGGGAAAAAAGTAGTGCACAAAAACACTACCTCCTTTCCCCGCCTCCACCCCCAACATGAAATTTACTCAAGAGTGTCGCAACAATATTTTGGAGCACTGATTTTATATGAACTACGAAAGTGATACAAAATAAGTAAGATAACAAACATGACATAATATGAGTAGTCAGAAATGGGACTGATATTCTGAAGGGTTGTCCACTTTCAATCATATGCGTAAGAAACCATTCCTGATCTCCATAATCATCATGCAAATATGATTTGTTTGAGAAAAAACACTGCCATTAATAATCAAAGAACGGTATAGTGTTTAATTTCAGCTAGAGCTACCATGTTGTTTATGAACAACTTTTATGTGTCTGTTTATGATAGAAATTAAACTAAAGCTGCTAGAAGTACCATGTTGTCTGCCGATAAAATCTACTCTTCTGCTGATGGTAAAAATTACAGTAACTAGAAGCAACAAACAACTTTGATACTTACACTGTTTTAAGAGATCCATGGCCAAGTCCCAATGGAATACTTCCTTGTAAACTGTTCGAACTCAAGTTCCTGTTGTTACATTAAAGGATGTGAAATATTGTAAGAACTTGATACCAAGAATAGGATATATCACTTTTGAAAGGTAAACATTTCTGACTATGCAAATGAAAACAAGAAAGAATTTTATTATATGCTGAATTTTTAGAGAGAACATAAATAGATAAGATAAGATCATTTTATTAATGTCCAATGAATGACCACAACAGTAGGTCAACGGAACTCAGAAGTACAACCAGCATAAGTACATAGTGCGAGCACAAAAGCAACTACTAACACTAATCTACAAAAAGCAACTAGAGATATATTAATCCACATTGAGAATAGACATTTACGGCAGCTAACCAAGCTTTGTTATTCTGAGACATGAAATGCACATCCCAACTACATAGTTCCCAAGAAAGAAGTTCAAAGAAAATTGAGGCATCATAATTAAGATCTGAGGCATGTTATCTACAGTATTCGGAGGAAGAACAGACTTAGAAGAAACACCTATAATGTTTGTGTTGTTTCTCACACACAAACAGAGCCTGGCAAAGGAGATCTTCCAAGGCATGCTTCCAATGAACTTTAAAAATCCAGGTTGCAACCAAGAAGAGTAATCTACTTAAGAATGGCCCCAGCTTTACACTGGATAGAATTCTGTATTAGTTACAAAATAACTTGACAACTTGGGAAATAAAATGAATTACTGATAGATCGAACAATTGACAACCACCATGATTATAATAATGTGATACACAAAATACTTGAAATCACCAGATCTGCTTCAGGAAGACTTGAAACATGGATTTCTCATCATTAGGAGCAAGAGAACAGATACATCTACAAGAGAACTGGATGTTAATCAAACTTACCATTTGGCTGCCTCAAGATCTCAGCTCCATGCCAGCCATTTTTTGGTCTATGCAAGTAAAATAATATCAAAATGCTAAAGAGACCACAAAAGGAAGAGGAGAAATAAGACAGCTTGATTTTTACAATTCATGGATGGTGGCATTCAAACTCAATTTCCAATTCTCGTCCTTGCTATCTCAAAGAATAAGAAGCCGTTAGACAATGTTAATCCAAATAATGATGGTTGGGGTCTTGTTACTGTTCGACAACACAAGTATTCCAACAGAGAACAAACACCTTCAGTAACCACACTCACAACCAGATCAAAGATCAACACACCAATGTTTTGACATGGTAAAACTCCTACGGGGAAACATCCATGTCCCCAGCCAACGCGGCCACTTGGAGCAGCTTATTAATGCAAAAGAAAAAGATTACAGAGAGATTTTACAAGAGAGTTTCTGTAATGTTCCCAACCCAAATCTGATATAAAAATCAGAACTGTATGGTTGAGAGTTTTAGCCAAACACTTTGTTTGTTGGGTCAAAGCCTTGACTAATCTACACTTCTGGTTGTCCCCACTTGCATAGTATGTTAATGCTATGTTTTGGTGACCAAGGAGATGGTTTGCAACCTTCTTATAGCTCCCAATATGTCTGTTGTTTGGTTATTTAGCTTGCTGTTATAAATATGACAGCAGATCTCATTGAAACATTTCGTCAAACAGTTGGCATGCTTGTCTTATTATCGAGTTTGACCATGGTTTATTACATGCAGAAATTGTTGATGATAGAGACGACAAATAAAAACAATAAAGACAATAGAAATAGCACAAGAAATGGCCACAAACTCAGACCTGATTTTATTTATCATAATATAGCTAACCTCGTACCAAATGGGGCAGATCCGGAATACATGTAAAAGAATGAAGTGTGTGGCTGATAGTGCCTCCAAAATACAATGGAATGATAAAGGAAGGAACCCCCAATAGTCCTCCAATCTGAATACAAGTGATCCAATCTTTACTTTGGCTGCTGCTGATTTCTTTTCTCTGCAAAGTACACCCTCACTGGCTGTAGGTGACCAAGATTTCAGCCTCCTTGAAGACGACCTCCAAACCCTCTACAAATAAAGCCAAATTGTAGATCGAGAGATAGGAAAATCTCCTTGTGAGCCTCCTAGCTATTGGGTGAGATCTCACCCTCCAAAACCCCAGATCCAATATGAAGAATGTGCCCTCCTGAAGAGCAAATGCGCCCCACTGGAATCTACACTGAAATGGTTGAAGAATACCCACGAATACTAATGCAAAGAGGCGCCCTGGGGAAAACTAAGACCACCGAAGAGAGATCTCTCTCAGATCTGAAGTCTACCAACCTCCACGAACTCCTCACTCAAGAAAGTGTGCCCCATCTCTGCAGAAATCTACCAGAAGTGTGCCATGCTTCCTCAACTCCACCTGTAACTGAGTGATAACTGATGTATAATGGTGAGGGAGGAATCTTTCACCTCTGTGACCAAGCTTGGACAAGGTTGGGTGGGATCTTTCACCACCGAGCTAATCTCTAGGGTTTGTTCAATCAAAACCCTCAAAACCCCCAAGTGCATGGGCTCTCTAGCAAGAAGCCAAACATCAAAATGATAAACAACATAATGAGAGAATAGAGGCCCTATCTCTCTTTTATTCCCCATGTTCACCTTTTCTCTCCAAGTGACTTTTACTTTATTTTATTATTTCTTAATTAAATCACTTTATTAATTAATTAACCATTTTACCTCTAAAAAGTGATTTATCCATCCTTATGGCTTCTCTGGCCACTAAAAGTCACTTCTCATCATCTTATCCTGCAGTGCTCTTCCTTCCGATTCCGATGAGCTATTACACTAAGAGGTTTCTCCAAGTATTATGCCCAATATGACCACCTTAGTGAATTTAATTAAAATATGAACATAATAACTCAAAATTACGAAAATCGTCGGAATGCAACGGAACCAAAGCCAAGTTGTGCGGAATGGATCATGATGATGAAATATGATGAACGATACAAGTCGGGCCCAATAAAACCCTTCAATATCTCCTGAACTCGCTGACAACTACATCTGGCTTCTCTGGCAAGCACCCCACTCTATAACATAGCAACAACCAAAAATGGGGACATTACAGTCCGCCCTGCTAAAATAATGCTTGACCTCGCGCAACAACTGAATCAATATGATATTGGGGTCCCATATCCACTTGTGTGCCATGTAGTATGCTCCCCTCAAGTCATGGCAACTCCAAGTGCTCATCACGTAAGACACCTCAATGCTCCTGATGAGTAGAATGATCATGTGTAATAGATCCTTGGTCAACTCCTCAAGCAACCACTCTACTCTGATGTCAACTCCCTCAAACTATGGGCTACCAAGCACTCCAATTCTTGGATCCCATATCAAGATGTGAATTGCAGTGCCCTGTGAAGTATAGTCTTGTAAGACAGCAACACCATGAGTCTCCTCAAGATACCCAAGCAATGGAACAAGTAAATGTAATAACCATCCATCAAGGAGTCTCTCACCTAAACCCATTTCCCAACTATCATCTCCAACAGAATCCAGACCCCCTGCTTACCAAGAAGATGAACTGTTGATATATCTGAGCCTCCACCAAGGAGATCCATCCTGCCACAAGGCACCCTCATCTCGTCATGCTCTCAAATTCCCTCAATAATGGAAGGAATCAATCATGCCAGTCCCTAAAACTCCAATGCGCTCTAGAAGAGCACCAAACCCTATATCACAACACTCTGATGGTGCCATACCATATATCTTTGTGTCTACTTAACTGTGATCCTTCGACCGAAGTATACTGATAACTATGCAATCTTGTCCATGATCACGAAACGCGACCTCTCTGCCAACCCACTCTACTGCCTGAGGTGTCCCATGCTCCAGAAACATCTCCATGACGTAAGTCATATTATATATCTCTAGTGTCCCAGGGTCGAGAGAAGCTAGCATACTCTCCCAACTCAACACTGAAACAAGAGTGGCTACAGAATCATGTCTTGACTCGTGATGCTGACATACCAAATATGCCCCCATGTTCCTCGTGACATCATCCTCGAGATCCCCCAAGGAGAATCCCTCTCTAACCTGCTGACAAGTCCTGAAATGGCCAAGTTGACCACCAGTACATCATGTATGGTCCTGCAGATCTCTGACACTACCTGCTGAGACCACACATCCTGCCAACTGACCTCATCGGAAGAATCTGTCCATCTCTGCTCCCTGTCCTCATCCCGTTGAGACTCTGAAACTGTATCAACCTTTGGGATGTCCTCTGTCCCACGGCCAAAGATACTCTCTATCACACCCAAGACCTCAACTATTTGTCTCTGATGATCCACCCCTGTCCTGTTGTATGCAATAAAGACACTCATGTCGGGTGGTCTCGGCCTACCAACTCTCCATGTCCCCTACCATTGTCTATCGCCCCCTGTGCTGCTATCAATGATGAAAGTATCGGGAAAGGCTAACGGAAATATCTGTAATCGTCTGTAGGACTGGAAAGTATCATATGCTTTGGTCAATCCCAAGGACTTAACCAAAAGCTTGTCCACCGATACCCATGGTGAATAATCGCATGTACTCATCACTCCACAAATTGTTGGTCAATCACTCTCCAACCATCCTCACCCATGCAATTGTTGCTACTGTGAAGGTGATCTCCCAAATCTACATACTGTTGCAAGGGAGAGGAATCTCCATGCTCCACTAAGTAAGTCTCCTCCCTGCAATCTAGTGCGTCCACCTCTGCATGTCCCTGTGAACTACCACTCATCACTGAATGCCCCTGCATACTCATGTAATCTCATGTATATACCTGCATACTCATGTAATCTCTTGTATATACCTGCAACCTCATGGATCCTGGGTGTACTCCTGGGTCAACCTCTACATGAAGGTCAGCCAACCCTGGAACACAAGTGGAAGTGTCCTCATAACTACCCCTGGCTCAGGAATCTCCATATGTATGTGTGTGCCCAACTATCTCAAAACCCCTCGTGAAGGGTGGTCCCTGTGACCCATGGACATCCTCCTGCGTCTCCGAATGATATCTCTTCATACTCACCAGTGATCCTCGATACTCCTCATGCTCCTCCATCAACTGGTACTCCTCTGCCAAACCACCAATATCCTCTAGCAATGTAATTGACGGATATATCTGACTCTCTGTTGAGATAGATATAGTGGATCTTTAACTAGTCTCCTCAAGGAGCTCCTCTAATCTGGACTATGATTCTTGAAGGGTTGTCTGTGTGCCTTCCAAGAATCCTCGTGTGCTCACCAACTCATGAGTGAGTCGGTCCACCTCAAACTCCTGCTCCCTCAGGACCCTGTGATACATCTCGCCAACCTCCAATAGGTAATCTCTATCCATCAACAATTGTTGGTAGTCGGCCCTCGTCACAGTCACTCTCTCCCTGAGAGTATGAAAGTCATCAATGGAAAGTCCCCCATCTGAACTATCATGTGCCATCGATGCCCTCCAACAATATCTTGCCACCAATGTGTGTGTATCATCAATGCATCTAGTGGCTGCCATGATCATGTCTTCACTGACTCTCAACTGTCCCGTCAAGTGTCCTAACTCCTGATCACAATCCCGCTAAGGTGCTACATCATGCCCCTCACTGCTAGTGTCAACAACGGAATCCCCAACAACACACTCCTCAAAAGATAAGGCACTGAACTGCCCACTGTCCATTGTGCTACTGAGTCCTCCTGTATGCCACTGCACACCATCACCAACTGCTACCCCCATGTGAATCGCAATGTATCCTGTATGGACAGTTGTAACCTCCTGTGCACTCACTCTGCTAATGTCATATGTACCTGGATCCCATACAGATGTGTCTAGACATGAGATATGGTCATACCGACCAATAAGGAGTGCATCCTCATCACTATAGACCGGTCCTGGAAGTGAATATCCCATCAAACTATCAGTCTCCACACCCTGATCTAACAATGGAATCTCCAACAGATGTGACTCACTCTCCTCATACTGATAGGTATGTGTATCGTCAACCGGATCAAAGTCATGTCTCTCCTCCTGGGTCTACAGATCTATGTGTCCCTTGTGTTCAAGCACCACACAAGGCTCCTCTACCAAATCCGGCATGTCCCCGATATCCTCCTGTGTCATGTCTAACATAAATGTCCGAGAAGGTAAGGACTGTGTCATGCTCAACTCCATGGGAGGCTCCTCTTCCCCCATGCATGACCTCAGATCAATATCCAAAAGTGGATTATCCAATCTCTGAATCTCATCATGTCTAGGTGCTAACACATCTGAACCCTCACGAGTATCCTGATCATCACTCAGTCTATAAGATGCATGAGTGTCACTAGCCTCATAGGACTACTCAATTGAAGCATCTAAATCCACCTCTTCATGCACAAACTCCTCATGCCCAACCAAATGGTCAAACTGATGTGTGGTCCTCTCCTCAAATGCGCAAGAGTCTTGGCACTGCTCTAAGGAAGCATCTAAGGCCTCATCCTCAAACTCATCCTCCTCATCACTGTCATAGTGCACCTCAATGTAATGCACTTTCCCTTTACCCCTGCATCTATGATTAGGCTCCCAATGCTCTTTACAGCTATAGCAAAGTTCCTTGCTCCTAATGGGTGTAGGCTCAAGTTGTGCTCATGTCATTTCAATAATTTGTGGAGATGTATCATCTTTCCATTGTTTACAGCGTGCCTTACTATTATGTATTTCTGATATCCACTCATATATGGCTAGATCCAATGCTACCTGAAGCCTTTCCTATTTATCCATTTTCTTTGATTACTGAACAACGTGTTACTTGCTCATTCTTCAATCAAAAATTTTCTCCTTATGGAAGCGTAATGTTCCTGAGCCACATTTTTTGCTCAGAACACTAGTTGTTTACTGTTTGTTATGTTTGTTCATGTGTTTGCAGGTGTATCCATAAAGATGTGCATTGGATTATTCAATGTTGATTGACCAATAGATATGAAGCATACAATCATAGATAAGACAAGAGATATAAGAACACTAGTAGAGAATCAACAATGTCAGATCTGACCTTTGTTTAGATAGTAAGAAGATCTCGTATACAAGAGATCTGCAAATCTGGAAGAAAGCCCCAATAATAACAAAATGGGCTACCAACCGATACATTAAGAAAAACAATACAAAGATAAATGCCTCCCAAAGGCTGTAAGAGAAAAGATCCAAGCCTCCAAAGGCCACCAACAAGCAAATATGACTGAAGATAGAAGAACCTAGTCAATACGCTGTCAAACCTCTCCAACTGGCTGAGTTGCGCCCTGCTCTAGATGCTGCTAAACCCTCAAGTTTCGGCCCTCCCTTTCCTGACCTCCAAATCCTCCCAAACTCACCCGGAATGTAGATCGGGTTGATAAAAATCTATGTATCAAGTCTCAAGCTAATCTGAGAAGTGTTGCTCCTCCAACTAGACAATCCCTAAACTGAATTGCGCCCTCCCTGGTTTGTTAAAGTCAAAGAGGGTACGTTCTCCCCTCTAGGAACCTCCAAATGCCACCAAACTCTACCAAATCATAGATCGGGCCATTGATACCAAGATGATGAAGTCTCAAGCCAATCTATGAAGATTTGAGCCTCCAAACACTAAAAACCACTTTTTGCAATGCGCCCTCCTCTCTAATTCGTGCCAAGCTCACAGAAATAGACTGCAAGGATAAACTCCTCCTAAATAGACCAGTAATGAATAGAACCCAGGTGTTACTTTTCCCAAATGCCTCCTGCTTCCTCCCGATTGAACTAATATCTCCAAGATGGTGCGCCCCCTAGCTGGAAACCCCCCTGGGTTGCGCCCTAGCTTGGAAACTGCCTATAGAACCAACCTGCAACATTGTAGAATGGTGTGGGAGGATTATTTCACCTCCGAGACCAAGCCTGGATCAAGGAAGGTGGGATCTTTCACCACCGAGTTGATCTCTAGGGTTTTAGACTCAAAACCCTCAAAATTGATTGTGCTCAAGAGCTCCAATGAAAATAAGATAATAATCCAGAATGAATAAGGAGTGCACTATGCCCTTTCCTTTATAGCTCCAATCTATTTCTCCATTGAGTTAGTTTACCCCTAGGGTTAACTCAACCTAAATCATCTTTTTATTTTTCTTCGTTGAGTTACCTTTTTCCACAAAGTCAACTTAACATTAGAATATTATGATTTTTGGTTGACTTTGTCCCCAATATGCCTGAGACTATAATCTAGTGGGGAAAGCTAGACTACTGAGTCTCTCCAACCCTCTTCATCAAGAGGTGGGGGACATTACAGGAAGACCCCTCATGTTGGGAGGAATCTTTGCTCTAATACCACTGTAATGTTCCCAACCCAATTCTGATATAAAAATCAGAACTGTATGGTTGAGAGTTTTAGCCAAACATTTTGCTTGTTGGGTCAAAGCCTTGACTAATCTACACTTTTGGTTGTCCACACTTGCATAGTATGTTAATTCTATCCTTTGTTGACCAAGGAGATGGTTTGCAACCTTCTTATAGCTCCCAATATCTCTGTTGTTTGGTTATTTAGCTGGCTGTTATAAATATGACAGCAGATCTCATTGAAACATTTCGTCAAACAGTTGGCATGCTTGTCGTATTATTGAGTTTGACCATGGTTTATTACATGCAGAAATTGTTGATGATAGAGATGACAAATAACAACAATAAAGACAATAGAAATAGTACAAGAAATGGCCACAAACTCAGATCTGATTTTATTTATCATAATATAGCTAACCTCATACCAAATGGGGCAGATCTGGAATACATGTAAAAGAATGAAGTGTGTGGCTGATAGTGCCTCCAAAATACAATGGAATGATGAAGGAAGGAACCCCCAATAGCCCTCCAAGCTGAATACAAGTGATCCAATCTTTACTTTGGCTGCTGCTGATATCTTTTCTCCGCAAAGTGCACCCTCACTGGCTATTGGTGACCAAGATTTCGGCCTCCCTGAAGACGACCTCCAAACCCTCTGAAAATAATACCAAACTGTAGATCGAGAGATAGGAAAACCTCCATGTGAGCCTCCTAGCTATTGGGTGAGATCTCACCCTCCAAAACCCCAGATCCAATATGAAGAATGCACCCTCCTGAAGAGAAAATGCACCCCACTGGAATCTAGACTGAAATGGTTGAAGAATACCCGCGAATACTGATGCAAAGAGGCGCCCTGGGGATAACTAAGACCACTGAAGAGAGATCTCTCTCAGATCTGAAATCTACCAACCTCCACGAACTCCTCATTCAAGAAAGTGTGCCCCATCTCTGCAAAAATCTACCAGAAGTGTGCCCTGCTTCCTCCACTGCACCTGTAACTGAATGATAACCGATGTAGAATGGTGAGGGAGGAATATTTCACCTCTGTGACCAAGCTTGGACAAGGTTGGGTGGGATCTTTCACCACCGAACTGATCTCTAGGGTCTGTTCAGTCAAAACCCTCAAAACCCCCAAGTGCATGGGCTCTCTAGCAAAACGCCAGACATCAAAATGATAAACAACATAATGAAAGAATAGAGGCCCCTATCTCTCTTTTATTTCCCCTGTTCACCTTTTCTCTCCAAGTGACTTTTACTTTATTTTATTATTTCTTAACTAAATCACTTTATTAATTAATTAACCATTTTACCTCTAAAAAGTGATTTATCCATCCTTATGGCTTCTCTAGCCACTGAAAGTCACTTCTCCTCATCTTATCCTGTAGTGCTCTTCCTCCCGATTTCGATGAGCTATTACACTAAGAGGTTTCTCCGAGTATTATGCCCAATATGACCTTCTTAGTGAATTTAATTAAAATATGACCCATAATAACTCAAAATTACGGAAATCGTCGGAATGCAACGGAACCAAAGCCAAGTTGTGTGGAATGGATCGTGATGATGAAATATGATGAACGATACAAGTCGGGCCCAATAAAACCCCTCAATATCTCCTCAACTAGCTGACAAACCCATCTGGCTACTCTGAAAAGCATCCCACTCTGTAACAAAGCAACAACCAAAAATGGGGACATTACAGTTTCTCACAATCGATCATCGGCAAATGACCCTCCATGCTCTTTAAATAGAGATCATTGACCAAACAGGTGTCAAGCCACAGATCAATGTAGCCGTTAAGATCGACAAGAATATGAACCGTCGGATTACTCTATGTCGAGAACATATTGTGATCATCGGATTTACTAACTACAAATGCATACTAATGCATACTAAAGAAACACACTTTGAAACACACTTTTACCTAATCGACACATTAGACCAAGTAGATCTTAACTAACTCCTAAGTGTCTAAATATCCTAACATCCCCCCTTAAGAACAACTTGTGATAGGATTGAAGGATTTACAATAG
>JASDQU010690194.1:35743-59852 GCA_032191745.1 Picea mariana
TAAATGAGAGACTTGTGTCCTACTCACTTCATTAACATGGATCCTCAAAAAAAAATAACTTATAATTCTTTACAATTTGTATTCATTGCCAATTTATTTTTAATATTGAGTGTAAATTTTTTTTTTCTTCACAATTTTTCTAACAATTCAAAATGAATTCAAGACGGGAAGGAAGAAGAATGACTATGTTAATGTGATGTGTTATCTTGTTGGTTACTTGCTTATGGTGGCCAACAAGTCTACTTTATCTTTAGGTCTAGTTTCAAGGCTTCACTAGTTTGCATGCTATGGAAAGCCAAGGCCAATTCTAGCTCTATGCCATTGCTTCCACAAATCCATGAATTGAGAAAAGCTTGTTTCACTACAGGCTTCACCAACAATTCAAGAAATATAAATTAATAATTTAACAATTTCATGACAAGGAAAATATCAAGGTAGATTATGTCTCCCATGCTTTGTTATGAGAATATGCTACAATTCTAGGTTGGTACTTATGTTTTTACACATTACTCAATTGAATAAACTTTCATCCAATGTCAATACCATTTGGATAAAATATCTACCTCTTTAAATGCACATTCTTTTACATACCAAATACATTGTATGTCAGATCAAATCATAGAGAATTTAAAGGTGTTTTTAATAGATTGTATTTTGGCTATATTGAGCTATAAAAAATCTCAACGGTGGTTGTAGGTACCAAATAGATAGGACAATGAGTTTTTTGTTTGTAGGTTGATGAGAACTAATGAGTACATGCTTGGAAGGTGAATGCACTAATATTCAAGGAAAAGGAAAAGATATAGGTAAATGTCTCACTACCCACACTAAGTTAACAATCAATTCAATGGAAAACGTTCTATAGTTTTGGGTTTGTTTTAAGCTAGTCATCCCACACAAGAGTCAATCATAACGTTTGAACTATTCACAAAATATAGCACTATACCCAACAATTTAAATTAGCACTATACCCAACAATTTAAATTAGCACTATACCCATTTCCAACAACATTAGTGCATGAATGAGATCATTTTATTGGCTTTCATTATACAACCATCCATTAAATCAATAGAGAATTAAAAGGATAGAGAGTTGTAGCTAAGAACGGGAGAAACCACTAGCAACAAAATTATTCAAAGTGTTGTAGCTAACAAATCAACAATTCCATAATGTTTGCATAGCTAGAAATTAGCTAACCTAAGAAATAGAGCATCCATTCGAATCATTATGGTTACTAAACACCAATGCAATCACACAAAAAAATTGAATGGAATGCCAATACATATTTATCGCGCCATCCAATAGATTAGGGAAGAATAGATGTAGTTTTGGTGTAAATATTCTAGTTTTCACAACACTTCAACAACCATTAAAACCTAGATAATATGGTGTGTACATCCTCAAGGGACCAAAAAATGTTGATTACACACTGTTGGAGGTGCATACAACCTTAGGGATGGTTTGTTTTCTATGTGCAAGCCTAGCCCCTTTACTTGCCAACAACCTCACATTCTCAATTAAACTATTCTGTAGGAATGGAATTAGAAATACAACTAAATGCAACAACCATATAATGGCAGCCATTGATCTCAAATTCAATAGAGAATGGATGGATGTTATTATATAGTTGTTGGATTTCAAAAAGCATTAATGGGAAAATAATTTTCTAAGTGATGTTAACAAAAATACAGTGGGGAATGCGTCATTTTAACCATAAATTCGCTTATAGGAATCACATTAAACATAATTAGGAGAAAATATCTCTCTCACACAAAATTAGAACCCGACCATTGAGAAAATTTCATCACACAAAGACATAAAATTTCACCCGTGGAAACCCGAAATAAGAAAACCCCAACATCGAATGGTTTCCTCAATGATCTTATTCCAACAATATCTAGTTACAATGTAGCTAATGGCTCTCGTTGAATCCTCATCTCCTTGGGAAAAAAAAGAACCTTTGAGAATGAAAATACAATAATAAATAGGGACAACTAGGGTAACGGGAAGGCCAACAAACCTAACCTTTCATTTCCCATTCCTTAGCCTTTTCTCTCCTATTATTATTTTTATTTTTTCATTTATTTATTTATTTTCTCTTTCATCTCATTTACTTTTACAATTTCAATATCGTTAATAGGTTAACTAACTTTGATTAATCACCTACCTACACTTTTAAGTACTGAGTCTTACAACCATTTGGTTGTTCAAATCCATTTTGGATCAGACCTCCCCATTAAGAGGTCTTTTGGTCTCCAAAAGCTATGAGGAAACCAATATGGATCAATGTTCCTTTTTTCTTCTTCTTTGGAACATGGATCTATCTCTAGCTCATCACTCCAACTTTGACTCTGTCTTTTGGCTCTAATTCTCACTTCGGCGCTGGATCTGGTTGTTGGCTCTTTTGTTCCCACAATGCAAAATCCCACTCATTGATTCTTAGCTTTAAGCAATATTTATATCTGGACTCTATAATCAACGTCCATACCCATCTCTCTCAAACTTAGAGATATTCCATCTTGGTAGTCAATGAATCCAAGACAAATGCCAGTCTTTTGTTCAGTGTGACCTCAATAAGTAATGCCATCTCGTAACAATTCCACAAAAGGGTTGTGTGGATGCTTTCTTCTACTAGGAAAGATTGCTTCCTAGCATGGAAACAATTCTCTCTAGCCATGACAATTGAATGATAATCTTGCATTCCCTTACATGTTGGTTGTAAGAGACTTGATCATTGGTAAACTAGTTCATCCACTAGCGATCCATTATTCAACCAACGTGAAATGAAAGAAACATCATCTCATTCTTGAGATATGTCTCTACTCTCTCCTACTTCCACTGGACAAATTCTTGATTTTTTGGTGAGACTAACTTCATGTTCTACTGCAAATCCTTGGACAACTTCTACTCCTTGGGATGGAGATGCAAGGAACTCTTCATCTTCTTTACTCTTAAATCTCCACACTCTTCTCTTGGATGTGTGGTTTCTATGGCTAAGTTATGGATGGAATTTCCAACACTTTGCTTCCTAATGGAAACTCAACTTGTAGTGGTGGAAAAAGTTATTGGAACTACTGTATGGACTACTTGAAACCCTTATTTTCTCTGGGTTCCTATGAGTTTTTTGTTGGTTTGGGGAAGATTTATTACCATTTTTCATTTGACAACAACTTGGATTGTGGCATGTGGCTTGCTTCTCCTATCAAGATGCCTCAATATGGCCTTTATTCCCATAAAAGAGACATACTTTAGCACACCAAAAATTGGTAGTGCAATGGCTTTCCCTCTTACAACAGTGAAAAACAAGGGATGCCTTATTTGATGAATACTTATTTCTCTTTGTCTTGTTTTTCTAGTTGACATTCTTGCCACTTTTTCTCAATGATGGTGTAGACTAGGTATTTAAACTTTCCTTATCACTACCCTTTTTCAATCTACCATAAGAAGGATGGAGTGGAAGTGTATTTCCCTCTTCCTTTGTCGCTTCTCTTTCTTATAATGAGAAGGCCATCTCTACCACATCTTTTGGCTTCACAAAATCAGTCTTCATGGTCATGAGAGTTTCCCCTATGCCACCAAAACCTAAGCCTTCATGCTTGAACCTAGGTGTATCTATAATGAGGATTATGATGGCTTGTCTTGTTTGGCCTACCCTTGTGTTATCACTAGAAAATGGTTCACTACAACCACATACAATGGATGAAGAAATAAGTAACACAAACACAACATACTAACAATATTCATGGAAGGATTACATTTAGTTTGGCAATAAAAACAAAACTATTCGAAAGTGGTTATGGAAATCCGTGCACATTCAACCAAAGATCTGCACGCACATCCGCACAGGATAACACAGTGCGTAGAGTGCATGAATGACAGTTGAAAGACCCGTACAGACGCTGAAACAATGCATTAATGAATTTGTTCAAGCCTCAACCATTTTTGGGATGAAGGGAACCTCCCCCATACCAAAAATCTCCCTCAAATGTTTTCTCGGGATTACTGAAAGGGATGGGAAGTACCCCCAAGGGATTCCCATTCACACTTAGAACTAGTTGAGAAAAAACTTTCCATCCTCCTATAAATAAAGGGCCATTGTATGAAAAAAAGAAGAAGCATTTGAGTATTGTTATGTTGCTCATTTTTAGCTTTGGGAAGCCACCTTCCTCTTACAAATATTTTAGCATTCATAGCAAGTGTTAGATATCTCTCCTCTTGAGTAGTTCATCACTCTTTTCTTCACCATTTTCCTTTGTTAGCCATTGATAGTAGAAAGAATACTTTGTACTTGGAGACTCAAGAGCCTTCCCAAGGAGGAAGAGGGGAGTCATAAGTTCCCATATTTCTCCAAGGAGTATCAATTCCAAGATCAATTTACTTGGTATAACTCTCTTGTGTTCTCTTTGTGCATTCATTTCAAGTTATTATTTTCTTGGTTTAGATTTATTTCCTTTTTGTTTTATCTCTTGTTTCTTTATGTTAGTTGAGCCACTAACCAACTAGCTCTCTATTGTTCTTTATGAATAGCCTAACTAGATAGTTAAGGGACTCCTTTTTGCTCACTCTTGTGAAAAAAATAACCCAAGATATTGGCGACCATACTGGGGACTTGAATCAAAATTATCCCCAATTAGGTTGTTAAAGTGTTCTTTCTTACTTGTTTTCATGTGTAGGGGTCAAAATTGTTGGGTATGTGTTATATTCTTTTCACGAGTAGTAGTGTCTACGTTGTGTCGGGCGCATAGGGGGGTTTGAGGGGGGGATGCAGGGGGGCGATAGCCCCCCGATATTTTTTTTTCCTCGGGAAACATGTTTCATTTTTGCCTCAATTTTCATGTCCATTGTTGGGCGGTTTTTCAGCACATGGTTTTTGTCGATGGTTTTCTATTTCCGGTTAAGGAATTAGGGTTGTTGATTAATCCAAGTCATTGGTTTAGGGTTTTGGATGTCGTTAGATCCTATATGTATATCGTATTTTAAACACTGTATCACTATGAATGAATATAGAATATGTTGGATTTCCTGGTTTGGGTTTCTAGGGGAAAACTCTCTGTGTAATGTTTGTATTTACCATTGTATCTTTTCTGTTCTTTTACTGAAAATTTGTTTGTAGTAAATATTGTACAAGGTTAAAATTTACATTTGGTATCATAGCTTTGTTGGCTTCAGGGGGATGCCTTTGTGGTCAAGGGTTTGGATCGAGACTGTGATAAGCCTTGTTACAGTGGGAGATCTGTGGTATTGATTTTTCAGGTGAAAATAAATGGCAAGCAATTTGAAAATGGAGATCGAGAAGTTTGATGGGAAAATTTTTAAGTTGTGGAAGCTCAAGATGGAAGATCTGTTGGTGAACAGAGATCAGTGGATCATGATAGATCCAGGTACTGCACCTACAAGAACTTCAATAGATGACGAGAAAACATTGGATCTGAAGGTGAAGAGAATAATCTGACTGTGTCTCTCAGATTCAGTATTATTGAATGTGTCAGAGGAAGATACAACCAAGGATTTATGGGATAAGTTGGGGAATTTGTATCAGTCTAAGTCGCTAGTATATAAACTATTCATGAGAAATAAGTTGTATAACTTGAGGATGAGAGATGGAGACTTGGTGGTAGAGCATTTGAATGCCTTCAATACGGTGGTAAGTCAGTTAGTATCTGTTGAGAATAAAATGTCAGATGAAGATAAGTGTATTAGTTTACTGTTTTATTTACCGGGCTCATGAGATAGTCTGGTTGTGGCCATAGGTAGTAATACAACTGCCTTGAAGTTTGATGAAGTGGTCTCATCCTTGTTTTCGGAGGAGATGAGATGGAAGAATATGGAAGGACAAAGCACATACGCATTATTTGCAAGAGGATGCTCCTAGGAAAGAAATAGATCTAAGTTCTCAAGTGGGATATCTAAGCCTAATGGTAGACCTAAATCTCCTAGAAATTTTGTAAAGGCACATTGGGGATGTGGAAACGAAGGGCACCACAAGAAGCAGTGTAGATCCAAAGTTGAGAAAAAGAAGGGATTTGAAGAATCTCCTTCTACAGAAGAAAATACCTCCAAGGAAGAAGGAGGGGATATGTACTTGGATTCTTCAAGCACACATGAAGATCACGAGGCATGGTTGGTTGAATCAGGTGCATCCTTTCATATGACTCCCCACAGGAAGTGGTTATGTGAATATGAAAGGTATGATGGAGGTAATGTTTTCCTAGGTGATGACTCGAAAACCAGAATCATAGGTCGAGGAAAAGTCAAGTTGAGGCTCATAGATGGAAGGATAAGAACACTACCTGGTGTTCTGCACATCCAAGGATTGGCCATAAATTTGATTTAAGTAAGAAAAATGGGCAATGAAGGGGTAAAAACAATATTTGAAAAGGAAACCTGCAGGATGGTTTAAGGAGAAATGGTGTCATTGAAGGGAATTTGGTTTGGAACTCTATATAAGATGAAAGGAAGCACTATTAGTGATGGATGTAATAGTTCCATTGTTCCTGATATTAGAGTTGAAGAAGAAATAAATCCTACAGTCTCTGGAGAAAAGGTTATGCTGTGGCATCAAAGACTAGGGCATATCGGAGAGAAGGGTCTTTGACTACTACATGGTAAGGTATGGTTGAAGGTATGTCTATCTACTCTCTGGATTTTTATTTATGGGAACATTGTGTATATGGGAAGCAAAATCGGGTAAGATTTCACTCTAGTGCAACGAGGGCAGAAGGAATTTTACATCTAGTTCACAATGATGTTTTTGGACTTGTGTCGATCCCATCATTGGGAAAATATGTGTATCATGTCTCATTTATAGATGACTTGTCGAAGAATACTTGGATATATTTCCTCAGGAATATATCTGAAGTCTTTGACAGGTTTAAAGAGTTTAAGGATCTTGTTGAGAATCAAATAGAGAAAAGAATTAAGGTGTTGAGGACAGATAATGGAAGAGAGTTCTGCGGGAATGAATTTGAAGAATTCTGTAAGAAGTGCGATATAACAAGGAAAAATACTACTCCATATACACCTCAACAGAATGGAGTTGCAGAAAGGATGAACTAGATGTTGATGGAAAAAGCAAGGTGCATGCTCAGTGGTGCCAGGTTAGGGAAAGAATTCTGGGTAGAGATAGTGGGTACTACATGTTACCTGGTCAAGAGATCACCCTCATTAGCGTTGGATGAAAAGACTCCACAAGAGGTATGGAATGGTAAGAAACCTTCTCTCACACATCTCAAGGTATTTGGTTGTGATGCATATGCTCATGTTCCAAAGGAAAACATGAGTAAGCTAGATAAGAAGGATGAAAAGTGTATCTTTATTGGATATAAATATGGTCTCAAATGTCATAAGCTTTGGAACCCATAATCTAAGAAGGTAGTGTATAGTCAAGATGTGGTATTTAGAGAAATGAAGGATGTTGTTAAAAAGGAAGTCCTACCAAGTAAGGAAGAACCAGAGAAAATATAATTTGATTTAAAGGATGATGAATCAAACTCCACAGAAGAACAAGAATAATGATAAGAATATCCTCATACTCTAATATTGAAGAGATCGGTTTGAGAAAGAAGTCTACCAGAAAGGTATACTCCATCATATTTCCATTCAAATTTTTCTTTGTCTATTACTGATGATGATCCTAGAACTGTCAAGGAGGCAGTGGATTCATCAGATAGAAATATCTGGAAAAAGGCCATGGATGAAGAAATATCATCCTTGGATAATAATGAGGCTTGGGATCTAGTGGAGTTGCCGACTGAAAGAAATCCCATTGGTATAAAATGGGTATTTAAAAAGAAGATGAATGCAGAAGAAAAATTGGATAAATACAAATCTTAGTGAGTAGCAAAGGGTTATTCCTAGATTGAGGGAATTGATTTTGGTGATATTTTGAAGTAGAACAGATGGATGTGAATACAAAATTCCTACATGGGGATTTGGAAGAAGAAATATATATGAAGCGACCATAAGGATTTGTTGTGAAGGGAAATAAGGAGCTAGTATGCAAGTTGAAAAAGTCCCTGTATGGTTTAAAACAATTACCAAGGATGTGGTATAAAAAATTTGATACTTATATGTTGGGACTTGGTTTCACAAGAAGCAAAGAGGATCATTGTGTGTATTTTAAATTAATTGGTGATAATTTGATTTATTTGGTCTTGTATGTGGATGACATGTTGCTGATAGGAAACAACAAGGAGATTATCCGGGATGTGAAAATTCAGTTATCCTATAAATTTGACATGAAGGATCTCAGTGCTTCAAATTTCATTTTGGGCATGGAAATTAAAAGAGATTAAAAAAGAGGAAACTTTGGTTAAATCAAAGAAAATATGTAGAGACAATATTACTGAGGTTTAATATGAAGGAATGTAAACCGGTGAAGGTTCCTATTCCTGTTGGTGTAAAGTTATCTGTGGATCATTGTCCCAAGACACAGGAAGAGGAGGAGGACATGTCTCGTGTTCCATATGTGAGTGAATTTGGTAGTTTGATGTATAAAATGGTATGTACTAGACCAGACATTACACATGCAGTGGGATTTTTGAGCAGTTATATGTCAAAAATAAGGAAGGAGCATTGAAAAACAATAAAAAGGGCTTTTAGGTATTTGCGTGGCACTTCTAGATATGGATTGTGCTACCAAGGAAGACCTGGATTGGATAGAGTGTTGGATATACATGGCTTTGTGGATGCATACTAGGTTGGAGTTAGGATCGTAGGAGATCTACAAGTGGATATGTGTTTAAACTGTTTGGAGGAGCAATAAGTTGGATAAACAAAAGACAAGATGTAGTGGCACTTTCAACTATAGAAGTTGAATACATGGAAGCCACTCATGCAAGTAAGGAAGCAGTATGGTTACAAATATTGTGTTCAGGTATTGGGTTGGTACAAAAACTTGTAAGGATAGATTATGACAGTCAGAGTGCAATTTTTCTGGTGAAGAACCTGGCTTATCATTCAAAGACAAAGCATATTGATATTAAATATCACTTTGTGAGAGACATGGTTGAATAAAATAAAGTTTTGTTGATGAAGGTGGACACTTTGAAGAATGTTGCAGATTCATTAACAAATTCTGTGAGCACTAAGAAGTTCTCTTGGTGTAGAGGATCCATGGGCATTGTTTCCCTGGATTGTTGACTATGTAACCCTGTAACCCCCTATATGAAAAGAAAAAAACAAGTGGGAGAATGCTTGGTATGTGTTATATTCTTTGTACAAGTAGTAGTGTCGCCTCATGAAATGTGTCTCATTTTGCCTCTATTTTTGTGTCCATTGTTGGGCGGTTTTTCGACACATGGTTTTTGCCGATGATTTTCTATTTCCAGTTAAGGAATTAGGGTTGTTTACTAATCCAAGTCATTGGGTTAGGGTTTTGGATGTTTTTGGCTCCTATATGTATATTTTATTGTAAACAATGTATCACTATGAACGAATATAGAATATGTTGGTTTTCCCGGTTTGGGTTTCTAGGGGAAAAATCTCTATGTAATGTTTGTATTTGCCATTGCATATTTTTTTTTATTTTACTGAAAATATGTTTGTAGTAAATATTGTACAAGGTTAAAATCTACAAAAATCGTCCTAAAATTACCATTTGAGAGCATGATTTCACCCCATAGTGAGAGAGTTTTTTCAAAATTCCATCTCGCCAACTTTCCTGCATGTGCACAGGTTCGGGACAAATAAACGCATAGTTCGTGCACATATGCACTCTGTCAGAACTCTCCAACTGTCTGGATGTTGTGTGTGACTGTTTTTGGTTCTGTCGTGCACTTGTCTTATTTTTTGCAAAATTGTAAGGCTTGACTTTCCCACTGCCACTCAACAATTTAGATTTGATTTTAGCACTCTGTAAAAGCCAGTACAAGCAGGATGAGATCTCATTCTTGCATCCATTAAACTCACAACACACATAGGTAATTAGGGAGACCAAAAGAAACCATAACTAACTTAATTTCCTTGATTTCCACATGGATTTCTTAAGAAGTTTTACATTTGAGTTTCAAAAAGATTTCATTTTTACAAAATTCATCACATTAAATTGGGACTAGAAGGCCATCTAAATCAATCTTGGAGTATTTTCTTTCCTTACACCTTAGTGTAATCTTGGAAATTAGAAAAAGAGGTTGCTTAGATACGTGTCCATCTCCCTTGGCAAAATCAAGTCATTTTAAAAAAGATGCCAATCCTCACAACTTACTTAATTGAGAATTAAAAGACTTGTAAGTGCCCATATGCCCACATGCATGCAATTATAGGATAGTTTTAAAATTATTAGAGTAAGTCACCTAGGGAATTTAAAGAAGTTGCAAGGGTCCACACATGCCTGCATGCTCACAATATAGGACTATTTTCAAGTTTTCTAGATTACAAAACACCTTAGGACGATAAAGGGTCCAAGTAAGGATTATCATATTTGCCATGATAGCTTAGGATTTCCTTTCGTTTGCAAGGGTCATTTTGAAACAAATTAGTAAGTTATATAAACAAGAGAAGTAAAGGACCACACGATGTCCACCATGCTAAAATATTAAATTTAACTTATTAAAAACTTGTTTCACCACCACCACTCCTTGCACACACTCTCACTTATTCAAAAATCCTTTTTCTAGATACTTGAAACTCTTGTGGGCTTCATTTGTTTATAAAAGAGTATTTGTGCACACCTCCATAAAAACAAAGTTGGTCCATGAACCCAAATTCACAACCCTATTTCACATTCTAAAAACAACCATAATCAACCAACTTTCTAACCTCTACAAGAGGAACACAAAATAATTTGGTATTCTAAGTTACAATTTTGGGGATAGGGATCCAAATAACTCCCCATCATCATTCTTCATTTTGAAATTTAGAAAGTTGTGAATTAGGGTGCCAAAATCCTCCCACTCAAGAATTTCTATACCATAAGGCAGGGAGACACCCGTGAAGGGTTGAAGGCCGAGGTCCAATTGTTCTGTGAGTGCTTCCTTGGGTCTCCCAAACCTTGGAAAGCATCCATCTTGTGGTCGATTTATGAGGTCGAAAATATAAATGTCGTGCTTGATGGAGGTGTTATCACCCCATAAATTATGGGAATCATTTGATGACTTGGATATTATCTGTATCTGGTGATTTTGTTGACAAACAGATAGCCCCTAGGGTAGAATTAGTGAATAAGTCTGAACAAACTGTCTAACCCTGGTCAGATAGCCCTTAGGAAAAATAATACCTTAACCCAACAGTTTAATTTGGGTCATTCGTCTTGTGAAAGTAGGTTAGAACGTAGGTTAACTCCTTGGCCTCCCTTGCCCAAATAAATCCATACCTATAAAGACGTTACCCTATTGACTCCAATGCCTAAGTATAATTGATATGATGTCCCCTTGGTGGTGTAAACGAGAAAAATCGAAGAAAAACCCATGTGAAAGCACTAACCCTAAGTTTTTCCTACACTTGACATTTGCCGCTCCCGACTTATGCTTCGTTCACTTTTCAATGGTTCAGATCACAACGCTTGGATCAACGGCTCATATAGCATTCCGGACCCCCCCGCACATTCTGCCTTTAACAAAGGGGGGGAGGGTCCAGAATCGACGATAATCTTTGCGCAGATCTGGACGATCCAGAACTGAGCACGAAAATCCACGGCTCACATTGGATTCCGGACCCCCCCCTCCATTCTTCCTTTAACGGAGGGGGGGGGTCTAGAATTGGTTATAACGCAGGCGCAGATATGAATGGCTCTAAACTGAGCGCTCAAATCAACGATCCACATTGAATTCCGGACCCCCCCCTCCGTTCTACCTTTAATGGAGGGGGGGGGGTCCGGAATTGATAATAAAAAGCGAGAAAAGATCTGCGGTCAGGAATCCAGCGCACAGATCAATGGATCATGGTGGATTCCAGATCCCCCTTGGTATTCTGCTTTTAATCAAAGGGGGGGGTCCGGAATGAATCTTCCTTACGACGGCCCCCTTGTTACATGTGTCGTTGTCCTATTGGTTCATGAGTCCCATCCTCCACATGCTGTCTGACACCCCCTCGCCCCTGAACGTCATCCTCCACTAAGTCCACTTGTCCCACTTGATCCCGGGTCGAAGTCCCATCCCATAACTGTTGTCAGTCCACGTTGTCAGTACCATAACCCCCTTCATTCATGGACGGCCTCCTTTGGCGACTTTTTACCCCCAATCACCAACCTCCACGTCAGTCGTCCGTATACTCTGGTCACCGTCACCTGCCATATCACCCCAAGTGGCCCGTTGTCCATTAATAACGGGATAACATACCCATTGTCACGCTAACCGTTTTCCCGCATCCGACCGACCCATTTTCAAATAAAACTATCGTTCTCCTTTGTATTCGTTATTCATCCATCGCGCCAGAAACCTCCTTCTCCTCCATTGCTCCCACATCATTTTCAACTACGGTCAGTCGAACCCACTAACGTATTTCTTGTTACAAGTACAGTTGCCTAGATGGTGTCTAAGGCAAGCAAACTGAAGAGGAAGAGAATCCGTTCGTTCCTCCTCCGGTTGACCTGGATAAAATCCCTCCGGTCGACAAAGATCGCCTGGTAGAAGACACTATATGCAGTTTTGACTTCTCGGATCTGTAGTCATGGCTTCGGGAAGTCTTCCTGGACCAGAGTGATGAGATTGGGTACTGGGAGTCCAATTTTCCCCTATATCTGTTCCCCCAAATCCACCATTTCCCTGAATTTTCACTCAAGTGCCAAGCCCACTACGTCCCCGACCTGAAAGCCATTGTTTCTTCGTCTGGGGACGTCCTCTTCTTCATCACCCCAGAGGATATCGATCAGATGATGCAGATAACTCGCCTGGAATCTGTAGCCCCATTCAATCTAGAAATCCTCACTGAGCTTTATCAAAAAATGACTTTCCCGCAGAGAGCTCAGATAGTTGAGCTTTTCCTCCCCACTTCCGCTCCACTCCCGACCACCAATCCCTCGTACCCCTCTTCATTTTTTTCCACTAAAGGAAATCAAATTATTTCTTCCCTGTGTGCCCTACTCGGGTACCATTTCGATCAATGGGTAGATGAACCCATCCTGGGTTTCCTATCTATATTCTCAAATGACGAACAACCGACCACGCAGTTCAACTATAGCGCCTTCCTAGCCAATAACTTCCATGAACAATTGGTGAATTTCGCCACAGAAGGCATGTTCAGGTATTCATCCATTCTGGCCCACATGTTCGTCTACTTCCAAGCAGACAGGTTCAATTTCTCCATGCAGAAGATGGACGCCGACGGGAAGCCGCAACCAGTCACAGCCTGGACATCTCTTCTAAAGCGCAATTCTATCGAATACGACTTCACGACATTCATTGATAAATTTTACCACCCTGTGGTAAGTATGTTGAGTGGCATGCCTGAGCCACGAATAAATGATGAAGTCCGAAGAATTATGCACCTCTCGGACAATGCGAAGACAGGAGACTGCTACTTGTATCAGAATCATTTCGAGATTCGAGTTTATGGGTGCGGACTGGCACCATTCAAGCTGCCGAGATATATACCGGTAAGAGTTTTCGCATTGGAATATATTAGGCAAATTATGAATTCTGATGATATTCACTTTGTTTCCCTCAAAAAGAAGAAACAATTGCGGATCAAAGGGCATATCGGCTCTTTCATCTAAAACAGCAGAAGCGTAGGTGACGAGGCAGACAAAATGTTAAGGGAAATGAAATTCCCCATGAATTTCACCTGGCATTATGATCCCTGTGGGATCATTTCTAATATGAGAGTCAAAAATAAGAATGCCCCATATGCGCATGAGCCCAGGCCGGAAATCGAGAGATTTTCTAATCTAACAGAATGGGATCCTGATACGTTGGTGAACGTGGAACCAACTGTCAGGATGGAAAAGCAGGTACCCTCAACAAGCGCACCACCCACTGCCACGCCTCAGAATCCCAAGGAAAAGAGGCCCCAGCAAGAATCGTCTTCTCCGGTAACAGAGGTGTCTTCGGAGGAATTTAAGATGCACACCAAAAAGCCAAGGACTTTTCCAACGACAGGCACGACAGTGGAGAAAGAGATCACAACCACCATAGTGGCCACCCCAGGGGTCAAGCCCACAAGTCTACCTTTCGGCTTGAGTCAACACAAGGAAATAGAAAAAGCATTAAAAACTATAGACTCTCCCTTAGATACTCCACCAAGCAAGACCGGTCCCAAGTTGGGCATGTTTGAAAAATATGAGTTGATCAAGAAGAAAAATCAGACTCTTACTAGCAGCACTTATGCCTTTTTCCAGAAGCAGTCATCCACAACTCAACATAGGCTTCTTTCAACTTTTGATACAGAGAAAGGTAGGACGCATATGGATTTCCTCCAAGCACAAGTGCCAGATCCCAAGGTCATATCAGATTATAAAAGGGCCACATTTGAGTTTCAGGCTAAAGATGTGCACCCTACAGATCAGATGGATCTGCACAAGAAAACTGGGGAAATGGTTTTCCACACTTTGGCCCATGCTACAGCTTCTGCTTCAAAATATCGGATAGCTTTGAGCAATTCCCAGACCCAGCTGAAGATGGAGAAAATATCCTCTTTCGCAAAGGACAACAAAATCAAGACATTGGAGGAGCTGGTCCTCAAGATCGGCTACGACCCTGCTAACGTCAAGGCTGCCTAGGAAATGATCAAGAAGAAAAATGTTGACATCGCTTCCTTAAAGAAGCAGCTAAATCTCCCTCCAACAGAGGACCCAAAAACAAAGGATATAGCCGAAAAGGAAGGGGAAAAGGATGAAATGCTGAAATTACTCATGGAGCAGAATGCTTAGTTGAAGGAGATGGAGGCTGAGATGGAAAGACTGCTGAAAGAGAAAGAACAGACAAAGACAATGGAAGGCATCCCATTAAGTGCTATCCCAATTGCAGGATTGAGCACATCGATTCCATCTACAACAACAGTGCAACTATCGAAAGGAACCACAGACCTGGCCAAGTCTATGGAGAAGATGAATTTGCAAGAGTCTGAAATCAGTAGGCTCAAGAAAGAAGTGGAAAATCTCCAAGACCTAAAGACTTCTTTCCAGATGAGTCTGACCAAAGAGAAGCAGGTGAATGAGAAAATCAGGAAGGAGCTACAACAGCTCCAAAAGCAGACAGTGGTAGGGAAGACTCTGGCTGAGGCCAAAGAGGTGATATGGACAGATATTTCCAAGTCCATAAATGAAATATGGCCAATGTTTCAGATAATGTTTGAACAAAATGAGTTGCTTGAGAGGAGTAAACAAGCTGTGGAGAAAATCATGACAAAGTTGGGAGACATTCCAGCCCAAGCTAATGAAATCATAAGGTTCCTGAATTCAAAGACCAGGGAGGAACTAGAAGAATTGAAGATCGAGGACAGGAAAGAAACCATATTGGAGGTGAAAAGAGTCATGACCAAAAGAGGCCTCATGCTTCAGCTCGAGGAGAAAATCCAAGTTATGGATCAAGGAGTGCAAAGGTTTTTCCACAAGATAGATGCTCTGCAAAGAAAGGGCCTGCCTGGTATGAAGGTCATCAACGACAAATTAATGACACTCCCTGATTATAAGAAGAAGTTGACTGAACCATCTATTTCCAAGTTTTCAGGAGTACAAGGGAGTATCACGGGAAAAGCATTCGTAGAGGCCCTGCAGTTGGATATTGATATCCAACATGAAATTAAGCACATATTCGTCATCAAGCCCACATTTTCCAAGTACACGGATATGGATGAAGTATACAGGAGGTTTCTTAAAGTCACATTGCCAGGTCATATCAGGTGGGAGGAGATGTGCGATCTGCTAGATTAGCAGATGAGCTGTCACGATCGACTCACCCGTCCAGTCAGAAGAGGTTGCGAAGGCACCTCCCCAACGGCCTACCCTGAAGTTCAGCAAACAGTTGTGATGAGTCACCAAACAGTTTTTATTAGTTAATTTAGTTATGCTAAAAATAGGATGGACACGTCCTGATCAGTTATGATAGGAACGTTTGTATTTTGACTTATAAATACTTCATTTTTCAATGTATTGAGGGTTGTCGATTCGCACACCCTGTGCTATCAAGTTGTACTATTTTTGAAGAGATCTGCCATTAATAAAGAAGAAACACTTTACAGGATTCCTGCGCATGTTTCACTGGTGATGTGATTTTCTCAGTTAAATGTTTTCTTGCTCCGTAATCATCTTGTTTTTCGATAACTAATCTTTACGAATAGCGTTATGTTACATGATTTATCTATGATACCTTGTCTCCGATTCTAAATATTTAAATGTTCATCTTCTAAATATCTTCAATTAAGAGATTCTTAAGTGCTTGTTAATTGGAGTTATTTTCCTTATCTTTCCTTCTGATCATCATTTCAAATTATAAAAGATCCAGTGAGTGTGTTACCTCTCCTTGTGACGGTTTTCTTCGGCGTTCTGGTTGTATCTTAGATTTTATTAATTACAGACCCCATAGCCCAATGGATGTGTAGTTAGTCTCAACCAACTTTAAAAACCCTTTACAACAAAACAAAACTCGTGCCTTTACCTAGCCTAATATCTTTCAAACAAAGCTAAATCATATAGAGAGATCCCTCTCTGAAGCTGGAAGGGCTAGATCCCAGCTTTAAAAGCGGTTGGTTAAGGTTACCTTTGTAGATTTCTTCTTTTTCAACCTCTAAGAAATTTACTAAGTGCTAACATAAATGGCAACTCCACTGGGGACGAACTAAAATTGACATCTCACGACTTCTTTCCCCTAAAAAGTTTGACTTTGAGAAGAAAGTGATATTTAGAGGTTGATTAACTTTGTATATATTATTTCCAGTATTTTTCCTAGTACCTTTGTCCCTCTATGACTGTCCCTGCAGCAGTGCAACCTAATATCGAGCCTGGACTGTCGAATCAAACGCACATTGCGTCAAACTTGTTTGATTTGATCCTCCAAATGGAAAATAACCGGGAAGAGCTCGAACGTTCGTGGGCAGCCATCGAACGTGACATAGTTGCTCAGGAACAATTGGAAGTTAGACGACGTCAGCGTAGAAATCTCCCTTAGTTTGTATTTATCATAAAATAAAAAATATATATATAAAAAACCCAAAAAGAGTTCTGGCTCCGAAGAAAGTCCACACCCGATCTCATCCAGACCCAGAACCCTCAACAACGGTAGATAATCCCGAACAGTTGTTGAGACGAAAGACCTTAGCTACCTTTTCAGCGAATCATTCTCCTCTCCACAGGTCTCCTTCTTTTTCCGGAGAACTAGATATCTTTCAAAACCCTGATCTTGATCTTATTGCACCGCGAAATCTTGGTAGAACACGGTCCGAAACCTTTGCGTCTAAGCTCGTTTTTGACCCAACTGTGTTGCAACACCGAACCCCCGAAACCTTGTCTCCTACGACTAAACTACAAGTCACTACCTCAGCACCACCCAATCCTCCACCATCCTCGCCTTCCGCCATTACCACTCAAACTACCCAGGTCGTCGCCCCACCTCCTCCACCCGTTATGGACGCTCGTTATGCCCCTTTGGCGTTAGCCGCACCACTACATGCCATGCCCCAAGACTACCAGACCAGGCTTCCGCAGTTCGATGCAACCAGAACATTAAACGCGCAACAACATGTGGATAAAATGAACGACTACTTGGATCTGCAAGAAGTTGACGAAGTCGACGTTCAAATGAGACTGTTCGCCCAGAGTCTGACCGAAGAGGTCAAAAAATGGTTCAAAGCCTTACCCATCGCGTCAATCCCTGATATTGTCGCATTCCAGAGAAATTTTCTTGACAGATGGGAGGTAAAGAAAAAGCCTCTTCAAATACTGTCAGAATACGAGAATATAAAGAGAAATCAAGGTGAATCTGTTCAAAATTATTGCACGCATTTTAACAATTTGTATAATGCAATCCCAACTGAAATCAAACCTCCTTAAGGTTTGGCCTTGATTAATTTCCCTGATGGATTCGATGCGGACATGTCTTACCAATTAAGAGAAAGAAATGCTGCCACCCTTGAAGACATGCAGAAAAGTGCTATTTCGGTTGAAGCTAATCTGTTGGCAAAACAGGCACGTCAACGGATGGAACGAAGAGTCACGATCAAACAAGAACCTTCCACGTCTAACAACGATTCCAAGTTGGATACTGTAGTCAGATCATTGGCACTATTGGTAGAAAGGTCGAGTATTTCAGACAGACATCCTCCGAGAGACGACACACCTGCTCCTCAGATTCAGAACCCCAATTTCAAGAGAAACCCTCCTCAGATCAGACAGAGGGATCCAAGAGATCCTAGAGATCAAAGAGAACAGAGAGGCCCCGATCAGCCGATCAGACCTCCTCTGCAGGAAAACTACGCTGATGAAGAGGGGGTCGTGATGGAAGAATTGGAGGACACTCACATTAACCTTATGGGCATTCACGATAATGAGGCCATTTTCCTCACTCGAGAAGAATAAGAACTTTTTCTACTGAATCAAACCAAGGTAAGTAAGGAAACCAAAGATGATGCAAAACAAGCCCTTGAGAATGCTATTTTGGAGGCACGCAGGCCGTATAATCTGCGCGGCAGGAAGATGGAAGGGATCTCATCCAAGAAAACCCCTGAACATTCTACCGAAGAGACTCCTGATAATGTTCCTAAGAAGAATAAAGATGACCCTCCGCTGAAGAAAAACATCACCATACTGAAAAGACTTGCACAGCCCGAAGTTCCACCCGTTGATTCTCCCAGTCCTTCTTAGGAGAAGGATAAGGTGGAACAACCAGAATCAACGAGTCAAACCCGAAATCCTGCGCCTTTTAGTCTTGAAGGAGAATTAGCAAAAATAAAGATTTCCATCCCGCTAACAGATTTGATGAATCGAGACGGGTATCGCTCACAGGTACTAAAGGCATTAGCCATTGAACCAGACATAGGCACCAAGGCCTTGACTATCGGATCAGTGACTCATTCAAACACTGTGAACCTTGCTGATGATCATCCCGAAATCCTTTTCGGACCAGAAGTAAATTGTCGAGATGATACCGGAGATGTAGCTCCCTTTTACGTCAGTTTGAACATACACGATTTGATATTGCATAATGCCGTACTGGATTCAGGTGCCTCGCATAACCTGATGCCCAAAGCCGTAATGGAAAAAATGGGATTGGAGGTCACCAGGCCTTATAAAGATCTACACTCATTCGACTCCAGCAAAGTCAAATGCATTGGTTTGATTAAATATTTGTGCATCACCCTGGTTCAGATCCCTTCGAAAAGTATGGTAATGGACATGGTGGTTGCAGATATCCTGCCTAAATATGGTATGTTGTTGTCTCGATCTTGGGGAGCTAAGTTGAAAGGGACCCTGCAGCTGGATATGTCTTACTCCACTATCCCATTGTTTGGACAACAAAGGAGGTTATACAGAGAAACACTGATGAAGTATATGGTCATCAGTCAAGATAAACCACACAATTACCCCCTTTACTCTGCTCATTCCAATTTAGACTCGTTCATCTTGTACAATGACTGTGATACCGAAGAACCAGATATTCAGCTGGTGGTAGAGGTAGATGATAAAAATGAATGTCCAGAGAACGGTGAGGCAGAAAAGATGGAAAATGAAATCACGAAAGATTTCCCCGCGGATTTTTGGAGCATGGACTTCGATGGAGCCGTAAGCAAAGAAGGAGCGGGAGCTGGAGTCTGGCTGCATAATCATAAAAGGAGGTATTCGGAAAATCATTCCTATAAGTTGAATTTCCACTGCACTAACAATGTGGCTGAGTATGAAGCTCTCATGCTCGGTCTGAAGCTATTGAAAAAGGTTGGTGCTAAGCAAATAATGGTAAGGGGTGACTCCGAATTAATAATTAAACAAATTAAAGGGGAATATGTTGCTAAACACCTGCGCCTCAGAGCCTAGCGGAAGGCTGCCCTTGATGCTTTGAAGCGTTTTAGTGAGGTTGACTTGCAGACTATGCCAAGGGGACAAAACATCCTGGCTGATGGACTAGCTACGTCAACCGCTTCCTGTAAGATTCCTTTCCGCCAAACTCGCTCATACACTGTCGAAGTAAAATGTAGACCGACAGTGCCCGATAATATCAGGTACTGGTAGGTGTTTGGAAATGACGATCAGATAGAGGACTTTCTGCAATGCAAGAACTATTTTGAATTTACAAACATAGATGTAGAAAATGAAAATGAGAATGTAAATAATTCTAAATTCGAAACAGACAGCGTGAATAATGTAGATACAGTAGATTCAGGAAAGATGGGAGATGACGGAATGGACGCTGATATTTTACAATTAAGAAGCAATGTGTTACCTAGAGGTCTTGTCCCGTTAGAAGATCTATTTGACAACGACGATGTAGCTAAGAAACCAAAAATAGAAGCCCATGGGCAAGAGGTAGAGGACTGCAATCTAGGAACAGACGAGAAGCCTAGGATGGTCAAACTATCCAAAGCTTTACCCCCAGAACAAAAGCTCAAGTACATTGAACTATTCAAAGAATATTCAGACGTTTTTGCCTGGAGCTATGAAGATTTGAAAGCCTATGACACCAACATTATACAACACGGAATTCCCATAAAGGAAGACCAGAAGCCGTTTAGGCAGAAACTTAGGAGGATAAATCCCAAGTTGCTTCCTTTGATAGAAAAAGAAATTAAGAAAGTGTATGATGCCAAGATCATAGTCCCACTACGTTTCTCTAAGTGGGTTTCTAATTTAGTGCCTACACGCAAGAAAACCGGTGAAATCAGACTCTGCATAGATTTCAGAAATCTGAACAAAGCTTCCTTGAAAGATAATTACCCCTTGCCTAAAATGGATCACCTCCTGCAAAGCGTGGTTGGGTCCAGTCGAATCTCTCTTCTAGATGGTTTCTCAGGATACAACCAGGTCTTAGTTCACACAGACGATCAGGAAAAATTCGCTTTCACCACACCCTGGGGCACTTTCATGTATGTGAAGATGCCTTTTGGTCTGATGAACGCAGGAGGCACCTTCCAGAGGGAAATGGACATCGCCTTCGTAGAGGAGTCAGGGAAATTTATTGTCGTTTATCTAGACGACGTGACTGTGTTTTCCCAATCTAATGAGGAACACCTGCGACACCTAAGACGAGTTTTTGAAAAGTGCAGAAGGTTCAGGATTTGTTTAAATCCCAAGAAATGTCTTTTTGGACTAGAAGAGGTTAAATTGTTGGGACATATCATCTCTAAAGAGGGAATCAGGATTGATCCCAGTAGGATAGAGGCCATACTCAAGATAGAACACCCCAGAAACCTCAAAGAACTACAGTCTTTTATAGGGAAAATTAACTTTCTGCGAAGATTCATTCCTAATCTGGCTGAACTCCTCCGAAACATCACAAACATGCTAAAAAAGGATGCTAAGATAAAATGGGACTATGAGTCCAGATTATCCTTTGAACAAGTCAAACGAGCACTCACAGAAGCCCCAGTTTTGATTAGTCCCGATTTCACTAAAGATTTCTATGTTTTTTCTTTCGCATCTGAACATACTATAGCAGCAGTTCTACTGCAGAAGAACAGTGAAGGGTATGAACAACCCATAGCTTTCTTCAGCAAGGCTTTAAGAGATGCTGCCCTGAACTATAATATTATGGAGAAACAAGCTTTTTCTTTGGTAAAGGCTATAAAGGACTTCAGGGTTTATATTCTTCATTCACACATCATAGCTTATGTTCCAAACGCGGTAGTGAAAGATATCTTGACGCAAGACAATCCTGATGGGAGACGGGGAAAATGGATTGCAGTTATTCTAGAATACGACATAGAAATTAAGCCCACAAAACTGATCAAAGGCCAAGGCCTTGCCAAACTGATGGCTGAATCTAACCTTCAGGCTCTTGACATTAATTTTCTAGACGTGGCAGATGAGCAGGGTGAGATGGCAACCCCAAACGTAAAAGAGGTTTTTCTAAACTCTCCATGGTATGCAGACCTTATTTTTGTTCTACAAAATTTACAAGCTCCCCCTGGTTTAACTAAAACTAAAGCTAGATTTTTAAAGTTGAAAGCTTTGAAATTCTGTATTCTAGAAGGAAATTTGTATTGGAAAGACCCTGCAGGTATTCTCTTAAATTGCTTGCTCAAAGATGAAGCTGACAAAGTGTTTCAGGAGTTTCATGCAGGTGAATGTGGGGGCCATTTAAACTGGAAGGTTACAACCAACAAAATACTTAGAGCTAGTTTTTACTGGCCCACCCTGTTTGCAGATGTACATCAGAAAGTAACAGCGTGTCACCAGTGTCAACTGTTTGGGGGTAAAAGGAAACTCCTGCCTCTACCTCTTAAACCAATTTTAGTTGAGGCTTCGTTCCAGCAATGGGGACTCGATTTCATCGGAGAAATACACCCTCCTTCTTCGGGCCAACATAAGTGGATTCTCACTGCCACTGATTATTTCACCAAATGGATCGAGGCTGTACCAAGCAGGCAAGCCACTGATGCTGTTATTATTAAATTTCTTGAAAATAATATTTTATCTCGCTTTGGTTGTCCTAGAAAGATCATTACTGATAATGCAACTTCCTTTCGTTCGAAGAAACTAATTGACTTCTGCAGTCGTTACCACATTGGCTTGGGACATTCCACAACCTACTACCCCCAGGGGAATGGGTTGGCGGAATCCTCAAACAAGACTTTGGTAAATATCATCAAGAAAACGTTGTAGGAGAATAAAAAATCATGGCATGATAAGCTGGTACTTGCTTTATGGGCAGATAGACTAACCACCAAAAGGTCAATTGGTATGTCACCATACCAACTGGTCTACGGTACAGAAGTTGTGTTCCCAACTTCTTTGGGAGTCCCTGTCATGAAGTTACTTCAAGAGATGCAAGCTGAACCAAATGACTCTCAGAGACAAATCAATCAAATGATTCATTTGCATCAGACTAGAGAGGATGTTTTCAACAAAACACAGGTCATACAAGAAAACATTAAGAAGATCTTTGACAAACGAACCAAAGAGGATGATTTTGAGCTGGGAGACCTGGTGTTAAGATGGGATGCCAGGAACGAGGACAAGGGAAAGCATGGGAAATTTGATCATCTGTGGACAGGGCCTTACATGATCCAAGCTTTCAGAGGAAACAATGCCTTTTTGCTAAACAATGCCGATGGGTCAGATCTGCCAGGAGCACCTGTGAATGGTAGAATGCTGAAGCATTACATTCCCCCCCAGTAAGAGGTTTGAAGAAACCACTCTCCATTGTACATACCGGTTTTACTTTTTAGTCTTTACTTGCATTTTCTGCAGTGAGGGACATTGGTTAGTTGGTTGAAGCCCGAAGAGAAGGCCCTAAGCTGCTGATCACTGTTTTCCAACATTTTCCTTACAATCAGACCAATGAAGGCTACTAGATAGATTGGTTCAGGATGACAGGAAACTAGATTCTTGGCACTTAACAGGGCAAGTACCATCCCCATGTGGAGCCACCTGTTATCACCCCATAAATTATGGGAATCAGTTGATGACTTGGATATTATCTGTATCTGGTGATTTTGTTGACAAATGATATTTCATTCTTCAAATAATTTGTAAAAAAAAAAAAGAAAAATAAGAGAAAAGAAAAAGAAAATGAAAAGAAAAGAGGGAAAAAAGATTGAAACTAAGCCCCATGCAATAACAGTGACTTGGTCATACCTTTCAAGCATGACCAAGTCCTTTTAAATTTTCAATGTTGATAGGCTAGTGAATGCATCTGATCAGACTGTCTAATCCTGGTCAGATAGCCCATAGGTTAGAGCTAGTGAATACATATGACCAGACCATCTAATCCTGGTCAGATAGCCCCTAGGGTAGAATTAGTGAATAAGTCTGACCAGACTGTCTAACCCTGGTCAGATAGCCCTTAGGAAAAATAATACCTTAACCCAACAGTTTAATTTGGGTCATTCATCTTGTGAAAGTAGGTTAGAACGTAGGTTAACTCCTTGGCCTCCCTTGCCCAAACAAAGCCATACCTATAAATACGTTACCCTATTCACTCCAATGCCTAAGTATAATTGATATGATGTCCCCTTGGTGGTGTAAACGAGAAAAATCGAACAAAAACCCATGTGAAAGCACTAACCCTAAGTTTTTCCTACACTTGA
>JASDQU010690194.1:59952-77284 GCA_032191745.1 Picea mariana
AAAGGGGGGGGGGGGGTCCGGAATGAATCTTCCTTACGGCGGGCCCCTTTTTACATGTGTCGTCATCCTATTGGTTCATGAGTCCCATCCTCTACATGTTGTCTGACACCCCGTCGCCCCTGAACGTCATCCTCCACTAAGTCCACTTGTCCCACTTGCTCCCGGGTTGAAGTCCCATCCCATAACTACTGTCAGTCCACGTTGTCAGTACCATAACCCCCTTCATTCATGGACGGCCTCCTTTGGCGACTTTTTACCCCCAATCACCAACCTCCATGTCATTCGTCCGTATACTCTGGTCACCGTCACCTGCCATATCACCCCAAGTGGCCCGTTGTCCATTAATAATGGGATAACATACCCGTTGTCATGCTAACCGTTTTCCCGCATCCGACCGACCCATTTTAAAATAAAACTACCGTTCTCCTTTGTATTCGTTATTCATCCATCACGCCAGAAACCTCCTTCTCCTCCATTGCTCCCACATCGTTTTCACATACGGTCAGTCCACCCCACTAACGTATTTCTTGTTGTAGGTACAATTGCCGAGATGGTGTCTAAGGCAAAGCAAACTGAAGAGGAAGAGAATCTGTTCGTTCCTCCTCCGGTTGACCTGGATAAAATCCCTCTGGTCGACAAAGATCGCCTGGTAGCAGACACTATATGCAGTTTTGACTTCTCGGATCTGCATTCATAGCTCCGGGAAGTCTTCCTAGACCAGAGTGACGAGATTGGGCTCTGGGAGTCCAATTTTCCCCTATATCTGTTCCCCCAAATCCACCATTTCCCTGAATTTGCACTCAAGTGCCAAGCCCACTACGTCCCCGACCTGAAAGCCATTGTTTCTTCATCTGGGGACGTCCTCTTCTTCATCACCCCAGAGGATATCAATCAGATGATGCAGATAACCCACCCGGAATCTGCAGCCCCATTCAATTTAGAAATCCTCACAGAGCTTTATCAAAAAATGACTTTCCCGCAGAGAGCTCAAATAGTTGAGCTTTTCCTCCCCACTTCCGCTCCACTCCCAACCACCAATCCCCCGTACCCCTCTTCATTGTTTTCCACTAAAGGAAATCAAATTATTTCTTCCCTGTGTGCCCTACTCGGGTACCATTCCGATCAATGGGTAGATGAACCCATCCTGGGTTTCCTATCTATATTCTCAAATGACAAACAACCGACCACGCAGTTCAACTATAGCGCCTTCCTAGCCAATAACATCCATGAACAATTGGTGAATTTCTCCACAGAAGGCATGTTCAGGTATTCATCCATTCTGGCCTACATGTTCGTCTACTTCCAAGCAGACAGGTTCAATTTCTCCATGCAGAAGATGGACGCCGACGGGAAGCCGCAGCCAGTCACAATGTGGACATCTCTTCTAAAGCGCAATTCTATCGAATACGACTTCATGGCATTCATTGATCAGTTTTACCACCCTGTGGTAAGTATGTTGAGTGGCATGCCTAAGCCACAAATAAATGACGAAGTCCGGAGAATTCTGCACCTCTCGGACAATGCGAAGACATGAGACTGGTACTTGTATCATAATCATTCCGAGATTCAAGTTTATGGGTGCGAACTGGCACCGTTCAAGCTGCTGAGATATATACCGGTAAGAGTTTTTGCATTGGAATATATTAGGAAAATTATGAATTTTGATGATATTCACTTTGTTTCCCTAAAAAAGAAGCAACAATTGCGGATCAAAGGGCAGATCGGCTCTTTCATCTGCAACAGCAGCGGCACAGGTGACGAGGCAGACAGAATGTTAAGGGAAATGAAATTCCCCACGAGTTTCACCTGGCATTATGATCCCTGCGGGATCATTTCTGAGATGAGAGTAAAAAATAAGAATGCCCCATATGCGCATGAGCCCAGGCCGAAAATTGAGAGATTTGCTAATCTAACAGAATGGGAGCCTGATACGTTGGTGGACGTGGAACCAACTGTCGGGATGGAAAATTAGGTACCCTCAAGAAGCACACCACCCACTGCCACGCCTTAGAATCCCAAGGAAAAGAGGCCCCGTCAAGAATCGTCTTCTCCGGTAACAGAGGTGTCTTTAGAGGAATTTAAGATGCACGCCAAAAAGCCAAGGACTTTTCCAACGGTAGGCACGACAGTGGAGAAAGAGATCACAACCACCACAGTGGCCACCCCAGGGGTCAAGCCCATAAGTCTACCTTTCGGCTCGAGTCAACACAAGGAAATAGAAAAAGCATTAAAAACCACAGACTCTCCCTTAGATACTCCACCAAGCAAGACCGGTCCCAAGTTGGGCATGTTTGAAAAATATGAGTTGATCAAGAAGAAAAATCAGACTCTTACTACCAGCACTTATGCCAAGTTCCAGAAGCAGTCATCCACAGCTCAACATGGGCTTCTTTCAGCTTTTGATACAGAGAAAGGTAGGATGCATATGGCTTTCCTCCAAGCACAAGTGCCAGATCCCAAGGTCATATCAGATTATAAAAGGGCCACATTTGAGTTTCAGGCTAAAGACGTGCACCCTGCAGATCAGATGGATCTGCATAAGAAAACTGGGGAAATGGTTTTCCACACCTTGGCCCATGCTACAGCTTCTACTTCAAAATATCGGATAGCTTTGATCAATGCCCAGACCCAGCTGAAGATGGAGAAAATATCCTCTTTTGCAAAGGACAACAAAATCAAGACATTGGAGGAGCTGGTCCTCAAGATCTGCTATGACCCTGCTAACATCAAGGCTGTTGAGGAAATGATCAAGAAGAAAAATGTTGACATCGCTTCCTTAAGCAAGCAGCTAAAGCTCCCTCCAACAGAGGACCCATAAACAAAGGATATAGCCGAAAAGGAAGGGGAAAAGGATGAAATGCTGAAATTACTCATGGAGAAGAATGCTCAGTTAAAGGAGATGGAGGCTGAGATGGAAATACTGCTGAAAGAGAAAGAACAGACAAAGACAATGGAAGGCATCCCATTAAGTGTTATCCCAATTGCAGGATTGAGCACAGCGATTCCATATACAACAACAGTGCAACTACCGGAAGGAACCACAGGCCTGGCCAAGTCTATGGAGAAGATGAATTTGCAAGAGTCTGAAATCAGTAGGCTCAAGAAAGAAGTGGAAAATATCCAAGACCTAAAGACTTCTTTCCAGATGAGTCTGACCAAAGAGAAGCAGGTGAATGAGCAAATCAGGAAGGAGCTACAGCAGCTCCAAAAGAAGACAGTGGTAGGGAAGACTCTGGCTGAGGCCAAAGAGGTGATATGGACTGATATTTCCAAGTCCATAAATGAAATCTGGCCAATGTTTCAGATAATGTTTGAACAAAATGAGTTGCTCGAGAGGAGCAAACAAGCTGTGGAGAAAATCAGGATAGAGTTGGGAGACATGCCAGCCCAAGCTAATGAAATCATAAGGTTCTTGAATTCAAAGACCAGGGAGGAACTAGAAGAATTGAAGATCGAGGACAGGATAGAAACCATATTGGAGGTGAAAAGAGTCATGACCAAAAGAGTCCTCATGCTTCAGCTCGAGGAGAAAATCCAAGTTATGGATCAAGGAGTGCAAAGGTTTTTCCACAAGATAGATGCTCTGCAAAGAAAGGGCCTGCCTGGTATGAAGGTCATCAACGAAAAATTAATGACACTCCCTGATTATAAGAAGAAGTTGACTGAAGCGTCTATTTCCAAGTTTGCAAGAGTACAAGGGAGTATCACGGGAAAATCATTCGTAGAGGCCCTGCAGTTGGATATTTATATCCAACATGAAATTAAGCACATATTCGTCATCAAGCCCACATTTTCCAAGTACACGAATATGGATGAAGTATACATGAGGTTGCTTAAAGTCACATTGCCAGGTCATATCAGGTGGGAGGAGCTGTGCGATCTGCTAGATTAGCAGATGAGCTGTCACGATCGACTCACCTGTCCAGTCAGAAGAGGTTGCGAAGGCACCTCGCCAACGACCTACCCCGAAGTTCATCAAACAGTTGTGATGAGTCACCAAACAGTTTTGATTAGTTAAGTTAGTTATGCTAAAAATAGTATGGACACGTTCTGATCAGTTATGACAGGAACGTTTGTATTTTGACTTATAAATACTTCATTTTTCAATGTATTGAGGGTTGTCGATTCGCACACCCTGTGCTATCAAGTTGTACTATTTTTGAAGAGATCTGCCATTAATAAAGAAGAAACACTTTACAGGATTCCTGCACACATTCCACTAGTGATGTGATTTTCCTAGTTAAATGTTTTCTTGCTCCGTAATCATCTTGTTTTTCGATAACTAATCTTTACGAATAGCGTTATGTTACAGGATTTATCTATGATACCTTGTCTCCGATTCTAAAGATTTAAATGTTCATCTTCTAAATATCTTTAATTAAGAGATTCTTAAGTGCTTGTTAATTGGAGTTATTTTCCTTATCTTTCCTTCCGATCATCATTTCAAATTATAAAAGATCCAGTGAGTGTGTTACCTCGCCTTGTGACGGTTTTCTTCGGCGTTCTGGTTGTATCTCAGATTTTATTAATTACAGACCCCATAGCCCAATGGATGTGTAGTTAGTCTCAACCAACTTTAAAAACCCTTTACAACAAAACAAAACTCATGCCTTTACCTAGCCTAATATCTTTCAAACAAAGCTAAATCATATAGAGATATCCCTCTCTGAAGCTGGAAGGGCTAGATCCCAGCTTTAAAAGCGGTTGGTTAAGGTTACCTTTGTAGATTTCTTCTTTTTTAACCTCTAAGAAATTTACCAAGTGCTAACAGGAGGTCTCTTAGTAGAAAAAAATTAGGATTTATATACCCAAGGTGGTAGTTGTGGGCTGCAATCACACCTAAATCATATTTTGAACGACTATTGGAAAATATCACCAATACTTCTGGGATATGCCCCCTTCACCCCTCATTATAACTGATTGTTCGTCGCTTCACTAGTTTCTCCTCAAGTGGGTTCTAGCCCCACTGTTGAGATATGTTTTGGAGGTCCAATGCTTTTGAGAGGAAGGACATTACATCGGATAAGACATGTGAATTTTATTATTATTCCCCCATGAGGAGTTACAAAATATAAAACCACTTTTTACATTGTCTTGATGTATGTTTTTTCACCATTTGAAGTACATGCAGTTTTATGAATACATTGTTTAAAGTAATTTGAAAGAACCTTTTCCTACCATTCCTTTCCACCATTTACACAAATTCACTTCTAAACTAGAATCATAGGGAACCACAGTATCCCCACCGTTCTAGACGCTTGAGAAATTTACCTCCAATTTTGGGCGGTGTTCCGAGATTCACCGAGACATCAGTAGTACCATCACACACAATAGTTAGTGCCATAGTACTAGGCTCAGGGTTACTAGGAGCCACTTTTCTTAGAACCAATATCTCAAGAAACTCCCAAACAAACCCTCAACCACAAGGAGGTGGAGCCCAAACTTTGCCACAAAGCACAAGCTCATGAGGAACTACTTCCTCGCATAACATGGTATGACCCACTCCTATCATGCCCTTTTTGACTTCTCTCAATATCCTTGATCTGGCCAAACTGACGAATTATCCCATATTACATGACCCCACTTGGTTGAATATGCCCACAAAATTAGCCTTCGACATCCCTAAGTTTGAAGGGAACACTGGGGAGTACCCTGTCAACCATATCATGTACTTCCATTTGTGGTGTTATTCCAATAACATAATGAAATATTCCATTCATCTACGATTTTTTTTGAGAACCCTCACTAACACAACAACCAATTGGTACGTGGATGAAAATTTTGTAGCCCACTCCACATTTGAGTCTCTAGCCAAAGCATTCCTGTCATTTTTTTAACTTCCCATTCATCATGATATTGGGTTTGAAATCCTGTTAGAATGTAAGAAGAATACTGCTACGCACATTTCATACCATATTCAAGAGTGGCATAGAGATCACAACCTTTGTAAAGAGGACATCACCCCACAACAAAGGCTAGATTAGTTCCTATGATCACTCATTCCCACTCTTGCTAAAGATGTAGACACGACCCTCCCCCAAACAAAATATGAAGCCATCACTAAGGCTCAACAGTTGGAACTCATCTACTCCCAATCTGGGTACCTATACACTATCCTTCCATATGCTCCTTTTCCTTTTCCCTTTGGTCAAGACAAACCGAGAACATCAGATGTTGTTAATGGTTTGATTGGATCCATGGATCATACTCAACCACACGCAAAATCAATACCCACATATGGAACCAACCCATACTACCAACCATATGGGGGAGTGTCATATTACCCTCCCCCACCCCCTCCACCACCATTCATGGCACCTCCTCTTACCCCCATGGGTATCCAATTGCCCACATCACTTCTCCAACCAGATCCTATCCTGTAGCTGGTCCCTCAACCAACAAAATCCTATCCACCTAGTAATAATGGAGTGACCTCCACTTACTACAACCCATATGGATCCCCACATGGTAACCCCTACTATCCCTTCTCCGGTCCAACACAATCTATCACACCCCCACATGGACAACACTAGGCATGGGTTAATTTCATCCAACCTTCCCCTCTTCAACAGGTTCAAAATTTTGAACAATTGAATATGGTCAATCCACCTCACTAACCCAACAATATTCAGAAGAAAGGAAAAAACAGGAATCGGGGGCAAGGAAGGAACCCCCCCAAGAAAATCCCCCAGCTAGAGGCAACCAATGCCAACCCAACCCGAACCCCCAAGGGGGAAATAATAATGGTCAACCTCGATAAGGGATAAATAACAACCTTAGAGCCAATTACCGTTGTGCACTGTGTTCCAAATATGGCCATTACACTCACCATTTCCCTCAAATTGCCAATTTCAAATGGATGAAGGATGCCATGAATCTCCAGCAGGATCCCAACCCTCAAGGTCCACCTCAAGGATCTCCCACTTATATACCACCACCACCACTAATGGTGTTACAAAACCCTATCCCACATCAAGGCGTAATTAATACTCAACAAGAGGGGGTTCAATGCCCACATCCACAAGGGAAGTTTTCTTCCCTTGAGTAGCCCCATCTAAGGAACACCATTGACCACAATATCCTCCTCACTTTAGAAGAGAAAATCCTCTTACAAACTTATATTCACCAATACAGTACATCCCCTAATCCATAACCCACCACTACGGATGCTCCCCAATCACCAATTGGAAAACCATTAATGGTACCTCGTTCTAACACTGAATCCATCGCACACATGCCTTGTGCACCTCTGTACAGAAATGTACACAACCCCCATGTTAGGGTCACCCACAACTATAGTATTATTGATGACCTCACTCAATCACATGCTTCCATCTCAGTTATGGAAGTACTTCAAACATTCCCTTCCCAACGAAAGGAATTAATTTCACAACTAGGGGAAGTATATCCAGCAGACACCCGTTTAATCACATTTGACATAGACAAGGCCGACCCGTGACTTCCATCATTAGTTGCATTCTATATTTCGGTCAAAATCCATAATATCATGGTCCATCATTGCATCATAGACGGTGGATCATCCACATGCATCATGTCCAAATCAGTTTGGCAACAACTTGGTTCAACTGAGTTGATCCCCTCCACCATCACACTTTGAGCTTATGATGGTCGCCCATCCCAATTGGAAGTCCTATATCAAAACGTCCTGATCGATTTAGGGGAAAAAATGATTCTCATCTACATCGAAGTCATTGACTCCCATAAGTTTATAATATCCTCCTCATATGAAGATACATGTATGCTATGTAGGTTGTATCTTCCTCAGTCTTTCATACCATTCTCTTCCCCCACAATGAGAAAATTGTCACCATCAATCAGTTGACCCACCATGAACCCAACCAATCAGGACACATTGATAACATCTTGCCATTGATTCGCTCTAGTGCTAACTTAGTCCCCATGATAGATGTTATACCAATCTTATTTCAAGATACATCTTTGATTGGTACATACTAAGGGTCCCCCCCCCATTATGGTCACTATATGCACCGTCACGACCAATGGGATNTGAAGAAATCCCAATATAGACTCCTTGGGAAGGAACATCAGAGAACTCACCACCCATGGGTCAAATCCCTATTTGGTAGATGGTTCCCCAGGCCATCACCCAAATTCCCTTCTTTTACCCTCCTCCTAGAGTAACAACATACCAAGTTATTGCTACGCTCACTTTACTTAACATGGTCATTTCCATCCCTGTATGGTATCTCAAACCACTAGCTATGGTACTAGGTTTATCCCTTCCACCACAATCTACAACCCCATTGCTACACTCAGTGGCTCACCCAAGCACTCACCCAATCGACCCCATAGTTAGAGGTAACATTACCACTATAGGACAAACTACCTTTATAATAGGGGGCACCTCCACCAATCAACGAGGCACACATAGAAAGAAGGAACTCTCCCTCCCTTCCCCACCCCACATACCACCTCCATGTGCCTTGTGCAACACCGTTGGACACCCTACCCATATTTTCCCCTCTTTACCCGAGTTGAAAATTCTCATTCCAAAACCCATAAATACACCACTACTACCCATGCCAGTAGCACTACCAACCTCACCGGAACCTTCCACCCCCAAACCTCCTAGTTTGAGAACTAGACATGCTTGTGCCATTTGTACTCAATATGACCATTATACACACCACTTCCCATCCCTCCCTTAGTTTGGGACACCTTAGCAAGAGTATGCCAAACCACATTACCTAAGTCATCCCAAACCATCTCATTAGTACAACTCATTACTGATATTCTATATATCTCTACATCAGTGAACAAGCATATGTGATTCCCTTGTGCTCTATTCTATTAGATGGGCCATTACACATATCATTGTCCACTCATCATCGAGGGACACACACGTTGGAGGGCCTCCCTCCCACCCATTACACCAAATATACCATCTTCGGTGCACATGACCATAAATGATCACCATCCAAACACTCAGGAAAGGACCACTTCTCATCCATTAACCCCTATGCCCATCCCACTATGACGTGCATACTTCCCCCCAAACCCCCCCAACTCCTCTGTAACACTATTTTACGAGATCCCCCCCCCCACCTCTCCATACCACAATACATCTAGTCCATATATGGAGATTTGGTTCATGATGTCTACTGACAACTCATCATCACTTCCCATAGGTCCATCTACCTCAGGAACCAATAACGATATCCAACCTTTACCAAATATAACCACAAATCTCGACACCCCACTCAGAACAATTATAGACTCCTTGTACTCCATCACCTTTCAGTCTGATGAAGACATTTTAGAAGTCCTATGCGCACCCTATTACCCCTGGGATGATTTTCATCATCAATCCCTTTTTCTAGCACATAAGTCCTTCCACCCACCAACAGATGCCCATGTCTGTACCATCGAAGCGAAAGATTTCATCGTTTCTAGCCATATAGACTGTTTCAAAAATACAATACCTATCCTAGACGTGTTTGAAGAAGGTAACATGGCCAATATATCACCTACCATCAAAATCAACATTCTGGTCAAACCCAGTGGCGTCGAAGAAGTCACCATGGGGGAAGCATGTTCCCTAGAGGAAATCATAGCATACAAAGCCTTATTCCATGAATATCGATATGTGTTTTCCTTGTCATACACTGAAATTCCAGGGTTAGAACCAACCATTGTTGAACATTGCATTGACACTTGGCTGAACATTGCCCCTGTCTACCAAAAGCAATGCCCCCTTCACCCATCCAAATCCATGGCGATCAAATCTGGGATCGACAAACTCCGTATTGATGGTTTCATATACCCCATTGCATACACATCCTGGGTTTCCAACCTCGTTCCGGTCAATAAAAATAATTCACCATTCACGTTTGCACCGACTTCCATGAACTCAACCAAGCTAGTCCCAAAGACAACTTCCCTACTCCCTTTATCGATCAAATCATCGATGTATGTGTCGGTCATGAAGTCCTCTCCCTCATGGATGAATTTTCTGGCTGCAACCAGATCCACATATGGTAGGAAGATCAATACAAAACCTCCTTTACAACCCCATGGGGTACCTTGGCCTATCGAGTTATGCCCTTTGGCCTCAAAAACGTCGGGGCCACTTTCCAATACGCAATAACATACACCTTCCACGATCTCACTCACATCATCCTTGCCTACTTAGATGACCTCACCGCTCGATCCAAAAAATGTTTCCAATACATAGAGGACCTATAGATCATCTTTGAACACTGCTGAAGGTATAACATATGACTCAACCTGCTAAAATGTGTCTTTTGTGTCACTGTAGACCACATGTTGGGATTCATAGTATCCTAGCAGGGTATCACTGTAGACCCACTTAAATTTCAGGAAATCGATGAGATCCCTCCTCCCAGAAACTTACGCCAGTTGCAAAGCTTCCAAGGCAAAGAAAACTTCTTGAGATGTTTCATACATGACTACGCCATTCACGCCCATGGATTCCTACATTTTCTCCGCTATGACATCCTATTTCATTGGGACCATCATGTCGAGACCACTTTCGATTCACTAAAAGATATCCTGAGCAAATCCCCCTTGATTAGTCCACCAAACTATGATAGGGATTACATAATCTATCTATCCTCCTCTGACGTCCTCGTTTAGGTCGATGACAACCAATGCGAACATGTCATATTCTACATCAATAAGAACCTCTTTGGTCCACCCCTCAATTCCAATCATGACAAGAAGTTATCCCTTGCATTTGTTCTCATAGTTCAAAATTTGTGCCATTATATCTTGCTTCGTACCACCAAAGTCGTCGTCGATTCCAACTCCATGCATTACCTTTTGAGTTGTCACCAGATCAATGGAAAATTTTCTCCCTGGATCATCATCCTTCAAGAATACGACCTAGAGTTTACTGCCCCCAAGAGTAAGAAATCCCTCATTATTTCTGAACTCCTTGTAGACTTTCCTTCCGACTCTGCCAATCCCCTAGTCAATGAAAACTTCCCGAATGAGCATTTATTCCTCATATCCTCCACAAACCCATGGTATGATGATATTTTGGTCTATCTTTGCACTCAAAAGTTTGAGCCACACTTTCTCGTGACGATCGTCGTCGCATTCAACACCAACCCTCATGATACCTCCTTATAGGAGATGTCCTCTACCGTAGAGGCGTCGACATGCTTCTTTGATGCTGCCTCACTCTAGACGAGGCTAAGATGGAAATGAATTATTTCCATAGTGGAGCATGCATCGGTCATTTATCCGGCATATCCACTTCCCAAAATATCATTCGGGCAGGTTACTTTTGGTCTACATTATTTCATGACTGCATCCATGCAATTAAACGATGCGATGAATGTCAAATGTATGAACAAAAGGCTTGAGCACCACCTTTCATCTTACACCCCATAATCACAACCGACCCCTTCTGTAAATGGGGCATCGATTTCATGACATGCATTCTTTCGTCCAATAGTGAACATAAGTACATAGTAGTCATTGTTGACTACTTCACCAAATGGGTTGAAGCAATGCCCGCGTTCAAGAATATGGATGACACCGTGACATGTTTTTTCTTCAACCATGTCATCTATCTCTTTGGTGTCCCCCTACAGTTAGTATCTGACCATGGAAATCACTTCGAGAAGGAAGTCTTCATAGAACTATCGATCAAATTAGGATTCACCCATGAGTTTGCCTCACCCTATTACCCACAGTATAATGGACAAGTCGAGGTTGTCAATAAAGTGCTCAAAACTACTCTCCAACGCATCGTTGACAAAACAAAACCAATTTGCACAATATTATTTTTCCATCTTTATGGGCATATCGAAGAACTGTCAAAACAAAAACTGGTTTCAAACCCTTCCACTTGGTCCATGACATCGAATCCATCCTCCCCATCGAGTGTGAAATCCCAACATTACGCACATAAATCGAGCTCTTGACCAATACACCACCCCTAGAGAAACGATTGTTAGCTCTTGAATCTCTCGATGAAGATCGACGCGCATCCTTACAGAACAATGAAGCAGCCAAAAAGAGAACCAAAGCCACCTTTGACCACCAAGTTAACCTTCAATCATTTATCGAAGGTGACCTCGTCCTCGTTTACGATATCTCCCATGATACTCTCGACTATGGAAAATTTGAATCCCTAAGATAGGGACCCTATGTCATCCACCATTTCCTTAATAAGGGTGCCTACATCTTAAGTCACCCTGGAGGCGCTACTCCCAAGGACCCAGTCAATGGGTTATACTTGAAGAAGTTCTAACCCTGAGTGTAACCACTTTACCTTATGTTTTCTTGCTTTCCTAATCATTTTTAGTCTTTTTGTACAACAAGCTCTCTCATTATACAAGCCTAATTCAATACCCTTGTGTCAAAAGATGAATTATTTGTATGCTTACCACATCAAGTACGCAGATGGAGCCAGCCGATGGACCAAGAATCTCACCTCGGTCATCTGGGCCCTTTATACTCCAGACCATGTGTTTCTCTACTCTAGCAGCATATGACTCGATCTTGCCACTAATAACCAAGATGAATACATCACCATCATTAGCCTTCTCTCATAATCTAGTCACATTGGTATTCAACATCTCTGTGTGCTCTTAGATTCCCAACTCATCATCCATCAACTGAAAATGTGTACATTATCCGTGATCCATGTCTTTATCACAAGTACCTACAAGTCAAACTGCCACTCCGAAATTTGTAGTCAATCACATTCACTCATATATATAGGAACCAAAACCAAATGGCATATCACATAGCTAATCAAGTACTAGATTGGAATTTATCACACTAATCTACATGTTACATTCATCCATCAGATGAAGTAAATGTACACAAAAAACAAAAACATCTCATCAAATACATACACATATGTCCAAAACAGGTCCACTCATATATATATATAGGTCAGTCATCACAAAAAATACATGTGTTTGGTACAAATACATATAAAAAATTCCTTAGCACACTGACTAGGGCCCCTCATCACCCCTGTCTATACAAAAGGTGGATTTCATCGATTCCTACATCTTCCTACATCAAGTTGTGATTGCATCGAATCTACCTATCACTTAGGGTAACCCTAGACATGGTAAATCATCCCTGACGGGTGGTGATCCCCTAAGAGGAATATCCACTACCATGATCCTCCCTATCATAGTACTCCCGTGACTACTACCCATCATATCAACGACCGCCATCGTGGGTCCCCACCAATGCATAGCTCTAGGACACCTTCATCCTGGATCCACACCCACAGGTCCTATGGAACTCCTTCTAGTACACCCTCAACATGCCTCCGCAACTCCTCCATCTCTTGGACGTGAGCATCAGGCTCTACTCTCCCATGGAAATCAATTGGCCCCGCCTCTACTGCATGAGCTGGGCCAACCCCTTTAGATCATCATAACGTCGTCATCTCCAAACCCGCCTCCCCTCAGTCTACTCATCTTCTATCCCCTAGGCCACATCTGCCTCGTGACCACTGGGTCCCACATCTGCATTACACAACCAGTACAATTGTATCAATACTAGAAGTATACACATATATAGGAAAAACAATCAAAGACAAAAATAGAAATGAATCAATCACTAATACTCACCTCATCCATCCCAATCCTCCTCAAGAGGAAGGTGCATGCCTGGATGATGCCGATAGTCCATCCCATGATATGGAAACTCATAGAAGAACTAGGGAGTCTGCTACTAGACCCTCTCGAACAACAGGGTAAAGTACTGCCCCACCGCACCTCCACCCTATCGGGGCATCAATACTGACCACCTCATCAACCGCGGATCCTACGTCGCTGGCGGATGCAAAATAGCCTGAGGGCATAAAAATACAACCCTCTCAAACATGAAAGCACATAGGATTGAGCCAAAGGAAAACTCCTCGCCCTTGGATGCCATGCACTGGTCCAAATATGCCACTAAACATGCCCACATCAATTAGGCCCATGTGAACATCCAACCATTCATGGCCCTCTCAACAACTCCCATCTATGCCCCTGAAATGTGCTGGGTCCCCAACGACCCATATATCTGCACCACCATCGCACAAAATACCCGGAGCTCCAATTCATCAATCGAGTTGATGATAATGGAGCCCCCACTCATCACAACCACCCTTGAGTAGTAGTGTTTGACCAATGTCTCCACGTGCACCCATGTTGGCATCCTCGACTGCTCTATCAATCTTTCCCCCCGAATTGATAGCCCGGTGATGAAGTAGATGTATATATTTATGATAATCTGTAGATCTCTCCCTCGCGCCATGAAACACTGACAATTAGGCTGCCACATTTGTAATATGATGTCTAAGATGGGCTCCTTGGTACAAATCAACACACAATCAAAGAAGCGCAACAACCCTGCCTGCACCAAGTGACGTTTGATCTAGGAATATGTGCCCACCTCTCGCCTGAGTGACTCCTAGTATCTCTCTCTCCATTGAATCGACATCATATCTCTCAGAATGATCACCTGCATCCATAATACAAGGTACTATGTCAGTTCATCATCATTAAATACTCCAAACAAACATACAAAACCACCCATGCAACTATTTTTCTAACATCTACGCACATTCACGCAACTGTTTCATGGACAATTGCGCTCATCCACACAATTGTTTCATGAACAACTGCACTCATCCATGTGATTGTGCATTGAACAGTCGCACAAACCTCTCCTATCCTATGCGTGCTTGTTTCTCAAATAGTCGCACTCATGTGCACGACTGATCTCTCCATAGTCACGCAGAGCCACGCAATTGATTGTGTGTCAAATAGTCGCATGCATATTCATTCCCCCCTCCATGCGATTGAAAACCCAAACCCCACACACATATGTGCAGGTTCTAATGATACAGTTGTGTACTTCATGTTGCCTCAATCATTCAACTTGTGCACATGTGCATAGGGATCATTTGATCATCCACGTGGATCTCCTACCCTAGCCAAAAAACGGTTGTACGACCATCCGTACGACCCCCTACCCTCCCAAAAACACACCTACACTATGCCGGAGGTTTTGATGGCTTACTTGAGTCTCTTTCTACTCGAATCTAGCCACATATTCTCTCTCACCACTCAAAAACATCCACACAACAACTCTCTAACCTCCACAACAACAAGTACAAATGAGGTGGCTATGTGGGCCCCATGCCCTTATATACACTCTTTGGCACACCTTCCCTCCATGAGTTTGATTAGGCCATTAATGCCTTCGAGTCCCTTGCCACTCAGTTAAAAGCCACCTCAGTCATCATAATCATCATTGATTGAGTTTTTCACCCCCGAGGGCACTGCAGATATCTACTTCATCAACACGTTCAATTACTCTTACCTTTCGATGGTCTCATGATATGAGCATGGGGCATTCCCACCTTGTTTGTACAAAAAAAATTGTTGTCATTTTTTATAGCCTACTTTGTACTGATCTTCCTTCCCCTCTCCCTCTGATGGATAACTCTTGGAGCTCCTCCTGTGAAAGTTTTCTCAATTTCTACCCAGTATCACCATCAAAAGAAACTATGATGTATTTCAGCTATACGTATGCTCCTAAACTTACACATTAGGGGGCATCTGTTATCACCAAAAAATGACTCACTACAACAACAGACAATGGATGAAGAAATAGGTAACACAAACAAATCATACTACCAATATTCATGGAATGATTACATTCCGTTTGGCAAGAAAATAAAAAAAAACTATATAAAAGTGGTTCTAGAAATCCATGCACATTCAACCAAAGCCGCACGCACACATCCGTGTGGGCTAACACAATGTACAATGCACACAATTAATAGAGTGCATGAATGACATTCGATAGACCCATGTGGATGTTTAAACGACACATTATTAAATTTGGTCGGGCCTCAACCATTTTGGGGATGAAGGGAACCTCCCCCATACCCAAAATCGCCCTCAAATTTCTCCTTGGGATCACTGAAAGGGATGGGAAGTACCTCCAATGGATTCCCATTCACACTTAGAAACATTTGATAAAAATCTTGCAATCCTCCTATAAATAAAGGGCCATTGTATGCAAAAAATAAGAAGCATTTGAGTATTGTTATGATGCTCATTTTTAGCTTTGGGAAGCCACCTTCCTCTTAGAAATCTTTAAACATTCATATCAAGTGTTAGAGCTCTCTTCTCTTGAGTAGCTCATCACTCTTTTCTTCACCATTTTCCTTTGTTATCCATTGATAGTAGAAATAATACTTTGTACTTGGGGACTCAAGAGACTTCCCAAGGAGGAAGAGGGGACCCATAGGTTCCCATATTTCTCCAAGGACTATCAATTCAAATATCAGTTTACTTGGTATATCTCCCTTGTGTTTTCTTTGTGCATTCATTTCAAGTTATTATTTTCTTAGTTTAGATGTATTTCCTTGTTGTTTATCTCTTGTTTCTTTATGTTAGTTGAGCCACTAACCAACTAACTCTCTGTTGTTCTTTTTGGGTAGCCTAACTAGATGGTTTAGGGACTCTTTTTTGCTCACTCTTGTGACAAAAAGAACCCAACACCTTTTCCATCATATCCCATTTTCGTTAACAATTTTGAATTAATTCCCTTGGTATGATTTTCAAATTCACCAAAATTCTCTTGTGAAAATTCTAATGAAGGTGAGCCTACCAAAGTTGTCTCACTCATGGTGTCCCCCTCAATAGTGGTAATGGAATGTGGCTTTGCTTATTTGGTCTCTTGGACAACTACTTGTATATTTTCCAATGCTTCTTCCTTATTTGCCAAACTATTGGTGTAGTTGAGCCATCATATAAGTGAGTCTATCCTCCTACCAGTTATCCATCTAGATTACATTCTCTCCCAATTGCACAAGCTATATTATTCTCTTTTCCCAATCTTCCATGATAGTTGTGATAGATTCTTGGCATTCATCAAATCACTTCTTTAGCAATAGTAGTAGTTTGGAAAAGGTCTCAAATTTATTCTCCATCTCTTCCATCCTATGGTCATACATGTATACCTTCTCTTTCAAGCATTTTTTCTCTTCCTGAAGCTGAACATTGATGGCCCTTAAGTCTTCCAACCTTTTTGTGTTTTCTTTACCCATTCTAAGTATTCATTCTCTTGAAATTTCTAGCAGCTACATCATGATCAAGGATTCAACTACCCCAATACTTTATGATTTATAAATGAGGGACTTATATCCTACTCACTTTGTTAGCACTTAGAATCACCCTCAGATTGCTAGAGGATAAGACCAGTACCCATCAAATAGGTTTGCAATGGTAGATTTATGATAGAGTGTCAAATGGACAAAACTCAACATAGCAATGTTCAAACACATAAA
>JASDQU010690195.1:15592-38546 GCA_032191745.1 Picea mariana
GGTATTGTTGAGGTGCCTCGAACATGAAGACACCGACAAGGTGCTAAAGGAACTTCATGACGGCCCCGCCGGAGGACATTTTGTTGGAAACACCACTGCTCATAAGATTCTGAGAGCCGGCTATTATTGGCCCACCTTGTTCAAAGACACGCATACTTATGCTAGAAACTATAAGACTTGTCAAATGAGCGCTGGAAAGGAGAAAATGGCAGTAGTCCCACTTCATCATGTGACTATTTCGAGGCCTTTTGAGCAGTGGGGGTTAGATATCATAGGATAAATTACGCCTAGCTCTTCTAAACTGCACAAGTACATTCTTACTGCCACCGACTATTTCACAAAATGGGCGGAGACCATCCCTCTGACTCATGTGAATGAGAAGGTAGTGATCCAATTTATAGAACAACAACTAATCACAAGGATTGGTCTCCCCTCTGTTCTGGTATTTGATAACGCATCTTACTTCTCCTCTACACTATTGATAGAGTTTACTCTAGACAAAGGAATCATAATCAAGTACTCTGCAAATTATTACCCTCAGGGAAACAGTGTGGCGGAGTCGACTAACAAAAATCTAGTAAGGATATTAAAGAAGACAGTTACAGATAACCAAATAAATTGGCATAATCAACTTCACAATGCCCTGTGGGATGATAGGGTCACACCCAAAGAAGCCATAGGAAACTCCTCGTACTTTCTGGTCTACGGGCAAGAAGCCATCCTCCCAAATGGGCTGTATCTGCCATCTCTTCAATTGGCCCAAGATTTCAACGAGGAACCCTCATCGGCCATGAAACAAAGAATCAATACTCTACTCATGCTGGAAGAAGAGAGAGAGAAGGCTAAGTGAAAATTCCTAGCCCACCAACAAAWAGTGAAACRATGGTTCGATAAGCATAAGGCCAAAGAAAAKATTTTTGAGGTAGAAGACTTGGTACTAAAATGGGACAGAGCGAATGAACCAAATGGGAAGCATTCTAAGTTTCAGAACCTGTGGCTTGGACCTTTCCAAGTCACTGAAAAGATAGGGGTAGACACTTATCAATTGCAAAATTTGAGGGGAGAACCTGACGCCCTCCCAGTAAATGGTCAGGCCCTAAAAGAATATTTCCAATAATAAAAAAAAAACATAATAATAATAATAAATAAATATAAATAAAAAAGGGGGAGGACATGAATTAGGGCTACTGGGAACGAAGGAGGAATTGAGGTTAAAAACCCCACAGGCAGACCTAGAAGCATTAACTAGAGGATTTCAAATGCAAAGGTAAAAGGAGCTCCGATTTAAAACCAGTTGGGTCCCCCACCAGCTTCTGTATCAGCTGAGTATGAAGGAAGAACATAGATACTACTTTCGCCCAGTAAATCTCCATTTGTTGATCTCTCAACACACCCTAAAAATTATCTGCCAAATTTTACTTTTTGGGTACCACTTAATCTTTTGGTATTGTCTAATTCGGAACAATGTTGTTTTCTATTATCATTGCTTTCTGCAATTTCTCCTTGATTCTGTAAAAAATTTCCCTGAACATGTCAAAACCATCATAACTTAAAGGGATTAACATTTGATTAAAAAAATTGAACCACCAATTCATTTCACCCGACGCGTCCAAAATTTGGCACGCGGAAGAATCAGAGATGAAAGAATATCATCCTCGAAAACTAAGGATGTTGATCGTTGATTTTCATCAGCATCGGTAAAAGGGGAGTGCTTCTTTCGTGATAAGCATTGCACAAGAAAGTTGTCGATGACCGATTTCATTCGACATCGGTGAAACGCGAAAGGAAGTAGTCGTTTGCGGGGAAAGAAAGGAATCGTCGACGGCCAATCTCGTAAAAAAAATTCGGCATCGACAAATTTTCAAGAAGCTAGCCCAAGGAAAAGGCTACGATAAGTTCATCCCCAGTCACAGACCCCTGATATCTAATCAACATCGGTGATTCCTAGGCTTGGTTAGGGAGCGCGTAACTGAAAGAAGGTTACCACCTCTGTTGGTGCTCGTGAGTCAAGTCACCAGTGTTTATCTACCATTTGTCACGTCAGAACCATCCGATGAAAGTAATCGGCGTTGACGATTTTCTTTTGTAAAAAAGAAAAAAAGGTATCAATGAAAATCCCGTAGCTCTGCTCCGATCTCCGACTTCCCCATTCTGAAAATGACACGATGGGACGTTTTAGCTCTAAGATACGCTAGATACGATGCATTTAATCGATTGATTAATTCCAAGATCGCACATTAGTTTCTAATTCGTGCGCAAAGAAAAATGACYGTTTTAGCCTATAGATACAGTGCACCTCCCTCCGCGCCTCCGCCGTCAACCTACGTAAAATTGATTACAGAAAATTGGYSRTAAGTAGTTTTGAATTTCATCCCATTACTTGTATTAATAGCTTGATGTGATTGGTAAGTTCTCTCTCATTATATTATCCARAATTATTATAAGCCAAAGCATTCTGCGTGCAAAGAAGTCTGGAACATCCAGAGGAGCGAGACGAACGACCTGGAGAAGGCGTCCAAGGTATAGTGAGTATTAAGCAACAAAGTTTAGCAAGCATACAGGTATGTACCAGTCTGGTTTTGTTTTTTCCACCTCAAATGTAAATTATGATCTAATATTACTCTATATGTCGGCCCTAATTGAACGATTTCGATTGCAGGAACGATGCCTCCAAAGAAAAACACCACTAGGAAATCTCCTAGATCCCCAAAGCTGCAAGAATCAGAAGCAGGAGAGGGATCTTCCCCGGTCGTTGCAAGAAAATTGGATTTCACTTCCAAGTTGGTGCCCATCATCAAGACAATCACCAAAGAAGCCTTCGCTCAGCCCCCAGCCTTTGGGGACATAGAGGCGAACAATGGGACCAAGGCAATATTCCCGCGTTGGGAAGACTTGTTCAAGAAAATCAAGCACGAAGAATTCCTAGAATATGCCCCACATAGTGATCCTGACACAAGTTGGACGATGAGGTCTTCGTCAACATCCGCAAGGCTTACCTACACATGGTGGCGAGCAAGACTCCGTTTTTCCCTTGCATTGAACTTTTGAAACGGCTCATTGGTCACACTGATGCACAAAAGTGTGTAATTAATTATGATAATGGTCAAATTGTCGGGGTTTTCCTCCTAGTAGAAGTCCAAAATTATAACAAGCTCATGGACCCGGATGAACGTTTGAACACAGATTTTGTTGTGAAGTTTTATCAGAAGCACGACACCAACAAAATCATGGCGTCTTGGTGGAGAGAAGACAAAAAATTCACCAACCGAAACTCCAACTGGTACCCGACGGCCAACCTCAGACAACCTTATATTTATCTAATGGCTCTCCTTTGTCGGTTGCATCGAGAGAAAGATTGTTCCAGATTTTCGGAGGCATGGATGTCTTTGGCTTATACTGTTTCCATCTCCAGAACAAGCTTCAACTGGGGTGCTATCATCTCCAAACAGCTTAGCACCTGCATTCTACATGCTCAGCAGCTGAAGGAAGGAGAAAATCCTACCTTCTACATGGCGTCTTATCAATTGGACGTTGTTTGTGCAAGAAATGCCCTCGCTGGGATGAACCTGAGCTGGTATGCTTCTGAGCTCTCAGTCCATGTCTACTTCAGCATCTTGTGGGATAACATATATAAAAGATCATACTCTCTCATTTGCGACCAATTTATCGCACCTATCCATTTTTTACTATTCAAGAAAGAGTGCCCAAGGTTGTCTTATGCAGCAAAAAAGTTATATCAAAAGTTGGTCACGGGTACCTGGATGAGCGCGAAACCTACATTAGGGATTTCGGCACCACCGGAGCACCACATTTGCTACCTATATATGTCCCCGACCGACTGGTGCTAGGGGAAATATGTTACTAAACTATCTTGCAGGGCTACAACACCACTTTGGTGAAGGATAAGAAACGGGCATTCATACCCTATGCATTTCATATCGACTTCTACTAGGTTAGAGACACTGTGTAGACCAAGCAAGAAGGATTAATTCAATTGGAATTTCGGTTCTAGACAGGACATTTTTGCAAGCACGATCCCAAGGGTATGGTCTCGAAACATGCAACACAAGTATCGTCTTGTTGGCCTTATGCCCATGACCAGTTTGAAGATGAAATTTTCAATGAAAATGCTCAAGACTGGGATGAGGTGGTGGCAAGAGTGGCTRACCCCAGAGCAACGAAGTTCAAGGCCATGAGTTGGGAAGAGAAAATGGCGTCCTTAGAGCAAGCAGTGCAAGAAATTCTCAGGACTAGGGAAGAAAGGGTAACATTMGAATCGGCCGATACGATGGAAGCTCCCCAGGAAGCCCCTATACAGAATTGGAATTTTCTCGAAACTCCAGGTGCACTGGAAAGAGGGATGCTCTTGATCCAACATGCTCAGTGAATGATGGATCCAGCATCGAATGATTCGACCCTCTTATCAAATGTATCGACCAGTAACCGGAAAGAGAGCCCAGCAGGGGTAGGCAGCTCCGAGCTCATAAACCCCRGTAAMATCAACGGGTCAGATGACCCTGAATCCACATTGCCACCAGTCGATTCACCGGCAGGYGTGACGATTCATTCAGAGCCCGATTAGGTGTCATTCAAAACAAGTGCRCCTAACCCTCTGATCGAGTTCATAAATATATATAGTGATGATGAGAGCCTGGAGGAATCTCAAGAAACCTMTGTGCATGTAGAAGAAGAAAAGGGAGTCGAGGAAAAAACATCTCTTATTCCCGATGTTCAGAGTCAACAGGACACGCGAGAAGGAAAAGGAKCCAAAATCAGCCTAGACATAGAAATGCCCGATGTGCAGGAGATCYAAGCAAGTAGTCCCAAGGACAAGTCATAATTAGACGAGTCAAAAGAAATATCCCCGCAGAAGGATGTCGGTGATGACACAACTAGTATACAAGAAGGTATTGAGCTCCCTCCCAACACATCTATTCCACTTGATACTTAGGTCCCCGATAAACAACGGGAAGAAGCCGAGACTTCGAAGCAAAATAAGGAGGTTCAAGAGTCTGATCTTGAACAAATATATACCACTGGCAACCTGGGAAACACGCTCACATGGGGCGACCAACAGATACTAGAGTCGGTAGACGAGGTGGCAGACATCTATGCAATCTCCTATGACCAAAAGAGGAAGGCCATCGTGCAAAGGACTGCTAAGAAGAGAAGGAATACTGTGGACCGTTCCATTTTGGTTACCACAAAGGAAAACTTGATCAACACAGCAGGCACTCGCACGTCTGAACTGATAGGCGTGGGAAGGGCTCTCTCTGATGCTACCCAGGATAGGGCCAGGAGGGATGAAATAGAACTATTTGATACTCTGAATGAATTGGAACACTTGCACCATCTTGTTGAGTATTACAAAGGTGCCACACATATTTGAAGAGTGAGTTTTCAAAAGTTTACAACGAGTACAAGAAAGAAAGAAACTTGTTAACCGAAAATATAATTGAATTCCATGAGGACACTCTCATGGCCCTCGCAGCATGCAAGGAGATGGAACAATCGCATGAAAGAGTGTTGCAAGCAGTGGTAAGACTTGAATACATTGAGGCAGTCTAGCAGGGTCGAGAAAAGGAAGAACATGGCATTCGGCTGATAGGAAAAAGTAGCCTCATCCGCATGAAGAGATCCGCAGAATACTGGACTAAGATGTCCCAAGACCCACATCGAGAGATCCAAGAACAATATGCCAAGTGCCAGAAGCACTGGGATAAAATTAATAAAGTAATGAAAGATATCAAGCTCCGCAAGTTCGTCACCCCCAGCGAGTTTATCGACATAAGAGACGTGCTCAAGGTGCATGTCGAACAAGACTCCCTATGGACCAAAGAGTGCGCAAAGGTAGTCGATGTGAGGCCGGGACAGGTGCAACAATTTACAGAACACTCAATCAGAGCTAAAACCATGTTACAACAGCTAAATTCCACCTTGGTAAAGTACCGAGCACATGCAACGAACATCAGAGGGATATATGCGACCCCAATGGAACAACAAAGATTCCCGTGGGCCCAGACTTGTGAAGAAATATTCATCAATTGGTCTGAATATGAAAGGAGTCATCCTTTCAAAGAAATATCCCGGGTGGACTGATCAAGAAACTATTATGAGATAATGTCACGTAGCAACTTTTGTTTGGTTCAAACTGTACTTAGCCATTACACTTCGGTTAAGCTTGAGATTATAAATAAAGGCCTCGATCAATTAATAAAGGTCGATGGTTTGTTGTAAGAATATTTTTTTCTTTCCAGCCGTTAAGAATTATTTTGAAGCTGCTATGAATTTAGAAGTCCTTCTGGACCAAAGACGAAGTTATATTTATCAAATGCATGTGTGATTGAACTTGAAGAAGAATTATTTCCTATTCAGTTTTATGAGCATATGTAACAAGTAATAGCTATCGAATATATTGTCAAGTTAACTAGCGCAATTGCTTTGTTGTTCTTTTCTTTAAACATGAAGATGATGAATTGTTAAGCGAATTGTGAAACGAATGGTAGTGGTAGATGAATTATTTTGTTTACCCTCTATCTTGTTTCATATGTGTTTTTCTGGTAATTAGTAATCTCAGGCAATGATTGGATGCTCACATGGTTAATGTATTATTACTAGGCCTGCGGTATAGAATTGTCGTCTGCATGTTTGAGCAGCGGGTTATCCCTAGCTCGACCTCTCCTCGGTAATTGAAAATTTATCCTGTTTTTTGTCAAGTTGGTTTATACTGGCTTGCACTTCTCATATCAGCCCCCCACCCCAAGAGAAAATACCGAAAAGAAAATAGTCCCAACTGAAAGAAAATCCTTCACCAGAAAACACAAAGCCCATTGATACCTTTGTCGGCTCGCAAGATCTGGAGAACCATTCCATTTTAAACACTGCAGAGTCTAATTGGGCCTTGGTGGCGGGTTTGGTTCCTATTGTTGAGTCAAGGGATTTTCCACCCATCAACAGAACAAACCCACGCAGGTTACAGGGTTTGTCGTTGACCACGCTGGGANATTATAAATAAAGGCCTCGATCAATTAATAAAGGTCGATGGTTTGTTGTAAGAATATTTTTTTCTTTCCGGCCGTTAAGAATTATTTTGAAGCTGCTATGAATTTAGAAGTCCTTCTGGACCAAAGACGAAGTTATATTTATCAAATGCATGTGTGATTGAACTTGAAGAAGAATTATTTCCTATTCAGTTTTATGAGCATATGTAACAAGTAATAGCTATCGAATATATTTTCAAGTTAACTAGCGCAATTGCTTTGTTGTTCTTTTCTTTAAAGATGAAGATGATGAATTGTTGAGCGAATTGTGAAACGAATGGTAGTGGTAGATGAATTATTTTGTTTACCCTCTATCTTGTTTCATATGTGTTTTTCTGGTAATTAGTAATCTCGGGCAATGATTGGATGCTCACATGGTTAATGTATTATTACTAGGCCTGCGGTATAGAATTGTCGTCTGCATGTTTGAGCAGCGGGTTATCCCTAGCTCGACCTCTCCTCAGTGATTGAAAATTTATCCTGTTTTTTGTCAAGTTGGTTTATACTGGCTTTCACTTCTCATATCATCCCCCCACCCCAAGAGAAAATACCGAAAAGAAAATAGTCCCAACTGAAAGAAAAGCCTTCACCAGAAAACACAAAGCCCATTGATACCTTTGTCGGCTCGCAAGATCTGGAGAACCATTCCATTTTAAACACTGCAGAGTCTAATTGGGCCTTGGTGGCGGGTTTGGTTCCTATTGTTGAGTCAAGGGATTTTCCACCCATCAACCGAACAAACCCACGCAGGTTACAGGGTTTGTCGTTGACCACGCTGGGAAATGCGTGGAAGGCCTACAGATGAACTGGGCAAAGTACCTAGTTAACCAGCTCGAACTGGATTTCCGCGAAGCTCAGGATCAGGGCTATGAGTTTCACTTCATCTGGCTCATGATCCTCATCACGTTTACTGCTTGGGAGATGCCGAAAGGTGCGACCTTCCTTGAGATCGAGTCATTCGAGCTTCTCACTGTGAAGTTCACCATGCTCTGGTATTCGAGTGATATGGGAAAGCAGTGGCAATCAAACATAGTATTGCATACCTACTACCTACAACTTAGGAGGGCTATTGAGTCCTTCCCTCGTATGATGTCGAACACCTTGGACAGGTTCAAGCCTCTTATGAAGTTCTGCGCAGATAGACATTTTATTTATATTACTGCGCACTGATGAAAGCAAAGAAGAACTTCAGTACTACTACAAGATCATTACCGAGGACCTGGAAGAAATCATTAAAGACTAGCCTGCAGAACTCCTTATCCCTGTTGACCCCGCAGAGATGTCTGACCCGGACCTCATTGGAAACCCGGTGGTTGCTCGCGAAGAGTATGATGCCCCAAGCAGCAGCAGGAAGAAAAAGAAGCAAGATGTACAAGAAGTACACAACACGTCAGAAGAGACTGCATTTGAGTCACCTAGTGGAGGAGGTGATGACGAAGTGAACAAAGAGGAAAAAGAACAAGAAGAAGATAAGCAAGGCGAAGTAACACCGCCACAGAACCTCCCTGATGACACCGATCCATCTAAGAAAAGGAAGGTTTCCCCCATGAAACCTTCATCGCGGAAGAAGTCCAAATCCAATAAACCAAAGATGCAGAATGTACTCATGGTCGACAATTTTGACTTCATTATTTCAGCTGTAGGAGATGCCTCAGAAGATATTCTGCAAAGAAACGAAGAAAAACAAGAAGCCATATATGATAGAATTGAAGAAGAACTAAGAGGTGTACAACAAGCCCTTTATTCGAGCAGTGCGGTGTCGACTGTGCCCCCATCCTTAGAAGAACTAGAGTTGGGAGATGAGCCTGCTCAACTCTGCAGACTGGCTGATGTGACTGAAGCCTGCCTTCATCGAGCACAAGTTGAGAAAGACCAAGCCACAATGGCCCTATAACAAGCATAGGAGGAAGTTATAGAGCAACATAGGATTGCGGAATAGGAGAAGGAATCTCTTCAAGCGAAGTTCGAAAAAGAGAGAGCACAGATCCAGCAGGAGAAAGGAAAGCTGCTCGCGGAGCAGGTCAGAGTAAAAGAAGCATTCAACATAGCACTTCGCTTTGTGACGGGCTTGGAGCAGAAGGAGGAAGAACCAGTAGAACACCAAGTAGCACAGCTCACAGAAACCATCCAACAACTTCAGCAGAGAATCACTGATCTGGAGCTAAGAATAGTACCCAATACTTCACAAGTTGTGTGAGATCAAAGAGAAGTCACTGATCGAGGCGCAGTTGAAAGAATCAAGGGCCTCGCCATGGAATGTAAACAACTGAGTGATCACAGTGCCCAAACTTATGAGCAACTCACTGAGGATCCTGAATTGAAAGCACTAGAGTCACAGCTCCAGGAAGCGAAGAAGCAAGCAGAAACAATACAGGTGCAGTTGAAGCCCCTATCAACCATTGAGAGGATGAAGCGATCCCAATAACAACTCACTACCCAGCAGAAGGTCCACACCATTGAGAGCAGAGTCATGGAAGTAACTCAGAGGATCCAACCAATACAAGATGAGGCTTACCAATTATTCGCAGAGATCGAAGAGCGAGGAGCAGAACTGGAATAAGTCGTCACTACAACTGAACAACTCTTAGAGGGACCTGTCAATGAAGCAGTAATCCAAGAGTTCATTGAGCAGGAGGTCATGGCACAACAACAGGTCGAAGCCTCTCAAGCCAAGCTTGAGGCTTTTGAGGCAGAGCTACCCATATCAGAGTGACTCGGGACGAGTCATAGGTGAGTGTTGGGGGCATGTTGGCCCTTGACCAAGTTTTGAGGACCCTTGGTCATTTTTTACCATTTTGGGACTTCGACAGGCTGTCGAAGGTGAAGCACAAGTCGAAGTGGAGATCGCGGGATCTCGGCCCCTTTTTAGGGCTTTTTGGGTTTTGGGCTTATGTAATGGGTATGGGGATGTCGGCCCATGGGTTTACCCATGCTTAGGCCTATTTTGTAATGAATAAATAGAAGTCTAGGCGATGTAAGAAGTAGTGAGTAGTGACTAGTCAGTGTGAGCCATTGTTGCTAAGTGCAGAAGTAGATCTGTGTGATTTGGCTTTGTGCGCACTGTGTGAGACTTGCAAGGCTAAGTGTAGGTGACTGTAAAAGACTGTGTAAGGCTCTGTGCCTAGATCTACTCGGGGAAGGAGGATCTGGCGAGGTGCACAGATCTCCTATCCTCTGCAGAGTTGATTTGGAGGCTTTGTGCATGTAAGAATTTTGAAAGAAGCTAATAAAGAAGATGAAGAGTTGGTGGACATAGCCCCAGGGAGGGGGTGAACCACGTATATCTTGTGTTATGAATGCTTTGTGCTTTATGATTTCTCTCTTGTTTATATGATTCAATACTTAGTGCATTGTTAGATGATAGGTGAATCTGATATGGTAGCTTAGTGCTGAATAATGTGAATAAATGCTAGATCTGATCTATGTTTTAATGCTTAGTACTTGAATCTCTTGGATATGTATAAATTATGCGTTGATATGTTGTTAGGGTTTAGTTGCACTGTAAACTAAGGCTGAATATTAATGAGCTGTAACTATTAAGTGCTTTGTTAAGGTGTATTAATCACATATATGTGTCCCAACTAAGGTTGCAGACACTGGAGTCCTGCAACCACCCCTGCCTCTACCTCGGGTGAGACTTCATCTGCTTCATAGGTGTTGTTGAAAGGGTCGGTAGTTAGGGTTTTATTGGTGCGTTGTTGTAGCATTGAACCCTAGGTCCGCCCCTATGCCAACAATCATCACTGCGATAGAGTATTTAACCAGATGGGCAGAAGCAAGAGCAGTTAAAGACTGTAGTGCAACTACAGTTGTGCAGTTCATCTTTGAGGATATTATCACTAGATTTGGATGCCCGAAGATCCTCGTGAGTGATCAAGGCACACACTTCATCAACAAAACTATTGAAGCCTTGACTTAGGAATTTGAAGTTCACCATCAGAAGAGTACTCCATACCACCTAAAGGCAAATGGTATAGTCGAAGCTTTCAATAAGATATTGGAGACAACACTGACAAAAATTTGCAGTGTTAATAGAGATGACTAGGATTTAAGAATTCCAGCAGTCTTATGGGCCTACAGAACTACCTGTAAGAAGTTAACAACGCATACCCGATTTAAGTTGGTATATGGCTTGGAAGCAGTGGTACCTATGGAATACTTGGTTCATAGTTTAAGAATTACAGCCTTCACAGGTATGGATGACATTGGCGTTGTTCAAGACATGCTTGCGCAGTTGCTAGAACTGGAAGAAGACAGGTTTATTACAGGATTTCATCAGCAGGTACAGAAAGAAAGGGAAAAGGCTTACCATGACAGACACATCAAGAGGAAGGCATTCAAGCAAGGAGATTTGGTACTTTTATATGACAACAAGTTCTTAAAGCATCCAGGGAAGTTCATGACACATTGGCTAGGGCCATTTGAAGTTGCCTATGTTACAGAAGGAGGAGATGTGCAATTGTAGACCCTTAATGGAGAATGGAAAGAAGGTTTGGTAAATGGGAGCCGGTTGAAATTGTATTATGACAACCAGCTACCTCGCAGCTCTCAGTAAAAGCATAAGGTAGAAGTGTCTAGGTACCAGGTGCAATTGAAACTGGGTACCAGACAAAGAAAAGACAGTCTGCATAAGAAAGGGAGGGACCTAGCAGAAAGCATAGGTTGCTCCGCACAGTTTGAAGTCGAAGTAAAATAAAAGGTTCAGTCTTGCAGTGACTCAGGATAAGTCACATGTGAGTGTTGGGGGCCTGTTGGCCCTTGGTTATGTAAGGAAGCGAAGATTAAGAAAGAAAAGCGAAGTACAAACTGCGCAGAAGGCACATAAACCGAGGAGGGGTCGAAGTGGGAAAAGAAGCAGAAAAGAAGGAGAAAAGAAAGGAAAAACTAGTCGTTGGAAGAGAAAATCGAGGAAGACAAAGCAACAAAGAAGATGGATTGTGGACAACTCAGCAAGCGGAAGAAGACATCAACGAATACTTTGGAGCACCTCGCAGAAAAGAAGGAAAGACAGGTTGGCGAAGCCCTTGAAGCACGAGTCAAGTAGACCTAGAGTTTTGGCACCTAAGGTTTTGGATCTAGGATTTTGACACCTAAACTTTGTTATGTATTGTATAAATAAAGGTCTAGAAGACCTGGGAGGGTTCGTTCTAGGTTGGTTCGTTGATACTATGGTTGTTGCTCATTGTTGAGTATTGTTGTAGAGAACAATATTGAGACGGTATTGTAAGATCTTCAGCTGGGTGCGAAGATCAACCTTGCAGTTGGGTGCGCAGGGAGGGGAGAGAGGGGAGAGAGGAAGATAAAGAGAGAGAGATCTGCAGCTAAGTGTGCAGATAGAACTATATGTTTCCATCTAATATATCAAGAAACACAATTATGTGGACGTAACCCTAGGGAGAGGGTGAACCACGTATATCTTGTTGTTTTGTGTGATTGATGTTGTGTTATTTGCCATCTGTTATATTGTTATTGCATTATTGTGTTAGATCAGAGATATAACTTGTGAAGTAAGCTTAGGAAGGGTAAATAATACTAGATTGTTGTGTGTTGTTGTCTTGGATCCACTTTACATTTTCTCTGATTGTAGACGCATGTGTCCTGCAACCTCCTATTGCTACTTCGAGTGAGACTATATCTGTTTCACAGGTGTTGCCGAAAAGACCAGTGGTTAAGGCTTGTTGGTGTGCTATAAGAGTTGAACCCTAGGTCTGCCCCTGTGCCAACAAGGATGAATACTAATAATCATTCATATATATATATATATAACAAGATTTGTGATAAGTATTATGATCTATTTAAATAAATCAAAGTGGTGTTGCACTTTTTATTGAAAAGTTTAATAATTTCAAAATCAAAGTTTTATTGAAAGGTTTAATAATCTCAAAGAAATTATTACATATTCCTAAATTCAAGTGGATATAGGAAGTGTAATGTTCTTATCTTATCATTTAATTAAATATATAAAATATCACTTAACATTATCATTTTTTATATTTTAAAGTTCAAGTATTGTTGAAGTATAAATTCATTAAATTTTATTGTTTATATATATATTAAAGTTCCAGTATTATTGAAAGTATAAATTCATTAAATTTTATTATTTATTTTTTTGACTTTAAATGTTAAAATTTTATTATTTTTTTTTTTTAATCTCAAATGTTAAAATTTTATTATTCATTTTTTTTTCTAAATCTCAAATATTAAAAGATAACAGATAAGTTCTTTTTATATAGGACATGTATCTTATTATTCTATCATTTAATTAAATATAAAAAGACATGTATCATGTGTTCTTTTAAAAAATCACTCAATATTATCTTTTGATAATACTTTAAAGCTTAAATATGTTCATTAATTAAATGTTATTACTCATTTTTTCTCGAGCTCAAATGTTAAGAGATAACGTTCTTCTCATCTGTCCTTGGAGGTTTTTGAGTTAATTCAATTTCACATATTATTTTTTAACAAAGTTTTGATGTATTTATTCCCTTTTATGGAGATGCTTCAAACATTCTATTTCTCTTTTTTATATTTTATTTTCCAAGTTTTAATTAATGAGTTTTTTTAGAAATTAATATTAAATTTAATTTATTCGATTAAAGATATGAAATTGAATTCATTTTCATTTTTCCTTTAAGATTTTGATGAATTTAATCTCTTCTTTCATCATTTCTTTTTAATTCCTTCTTAAGCTCAACCTTGGTGTATTTACTTATCTTTACATGTTTTGGATATTCTCTTTCTTTTATATCTTATTTTTCAAATCTCAATTAATGATTTTTATCATTTATATAAATTATATTAAATTAAATTTATTTGATCAAAAACCACATAAGTCAAAAGCCTCATTGATTGAGTTTAGTAGTTCAATACTTAAATACAATTTAATTCACAAAGACTTCATTAACAAATGAATTATCAATAACAATACCTTTGTGCAAGCACATACATAATCAATGCTTATTGCATTAACACATCCAAATGGCTTAAGAATACTTAATTAATTCATTGTCATCCATAATACATCTACCAAAATTAGAATTTTCATTTTGTTACAAGTATTTCAACTTAGTACTAAACCATAATGCAAGGTAAAAACACTCCAAAAATTAGAATTTTCTTATTATGAATATAGTGTTTTTTTTTGCTTTAATTGTTTCGAGAGGCGCTTTACATCCTAGAATGATATAGATATTGTCCCATAATGTGGGTAACGCTAACTTGACATGTTGGTCCCAAAATAATAATTAAAAAACAAATTACATGTTGGTCTATATAAACTGGCTTAAATCCATCTTAACTTCAAATCTATCAAATATCGAAAAAGATCAAATTCTTTAAAATACAAATCTTTCTTCAAAATTTTCACTCTACAAAAAAGTTACATCTTGGAAAAGTTTTATTAATACTTATAAATCTGAATTAAAATGAATTTACACTAATCATATTTTCATTCGTAATGAAATTGTAATCTTTAATCATCTCTATATCATATATCAACGCAACGTAATGTTTCACCAAATTTCAGCATAAACTATAAATGGAAGGTTTTGAGTACCATGATAAAACACCATTTTTAAATTATCATGACCATCATGTGAATGTGGGAGTTAGAGGCCCCAACTCCTAGTCAAACAAGTCCACGACAATAATGGGTAGATTTCCAAGATGTCTTCTCTCTATCAAAATCAATGTTGGATGATATTATGGAATATGTTGGAGCATATAAACCGAACTAACCAACCTTGGCCAGTGTGTATTTAGTAGCTTTTAGCTTTTGTACAACAGGGGGGCTCGAGATGTGAGCTCGCAAATTTAGTTGTACACTAAAAACTTGATTCTATGGGTAAATTATCACCAACATGAGGCACAATCTCTGACACAAGATTTTATGGAATAGAAGATAAATAATGTTTGTTATCAAATTTGTTTATTAGTATTTTTTGTAAGGTTGACTGCAATGCTTTTCATGGCCCTAGATTCGTGGAATTTAGGTAAGACCAACTCACACAGATGCAATTTTTTATTTTTATTTTTTGGAAAATAAAAATGAGATGGTTAATGGTAAAGAACGAATAATTTTAGGTGGTATGATTTTATTTCCATAATAATGAGGAGTTAATTTACATTTATAGATCACAACCCCTCATAATTATTCTTATTGTTACTTTACAATTAATTTTTGATAGGTTTTATTATCTTCCAAAAATAAATAATAATAATAATATTATATTTTAAAGCTATAGTTTAATTAGATGTCAAATTGATATATGAAACTATTTTATTTATACCACAAGGGAATCCTTTCTTGTAAAGATTTGATTGTTTAATTTATAAAGGTGTATATACTCTATTTCCTTTAAATTTTAATTCACGACTTTCAAAAAAATACACATATTCTTAATTGACAAAACCACTTAATTGTGATATCAATTGATTATTTTATGAATAATATGTAATGTTATATAAGTTTTGTAGTGTATAATCGAGTTTGCCTAAAGTTTTATGTAATGAGCATTCATTTGTAAAGTCAATTTTATTTTCTAAGGAAAATTTTGTGGAGAAATTCAATGAATGTTTTTATGTATTCATGGATGGAATTCTTAATAAGCTTGTATGTGTACACTAGTGTGTCTAATCTAGGAGGATTTGAATCAAGGACTTGTAGACATGGAACTAGCCAAAAGTCAAAGAACATTGGTGACAATCGATTGAACTAACCCCTTGGGCTTTCTTTTTATAACTTGCAAGATCCCCTCTTCCCCATAATATTTGGATGGAAGACGACTCAATCATTAACCACAGTAACAACTCGTAACCCCAAGAAACTCAACTAGATTTAAAACTGTAACCCATGCCCTCCCTACTAAGAACAATTTATAAAAACCATCATATTAATAAACTTCGAATAATAATTATTAGCAACTATGATATATACAAATTGTATAGGAAAACATTATATAAAAATGAAACTATAAAAGGCACACTTATATGAGTTGAGACATTGTCGAGACATGGGAAAGATATATCTCATTGCATTGTAATTATGCACAATGGAAGATAAAGTGTCTAGAGTATAGGCTTTTTCTAGTATTTAGGTTTTTTTTTTCCAAGAGAAAAAATTCTCCTTGTATTAAATTGGATTTAACCAAAAAAGATATAATAATGTGTCTGATCAATGATTGTGCCAAGCACATCAACAAGACCAAAAGAAAACCTCAACCTGAAAGAAGAAGGATTCAATTTCGCATAAAACTGGTTGCATGACAAATCAGTCCATCATAGATCAATGATTGTGCCAAACATCTCAGCAAGATCAAATGTGAACCCCAAATGGAAAAGAAGTTGGATTTAATTCCGCAGAAAACTAGTTGCATAACAAATCAACCCATCGAAGATAAAAAGGGAAAAAGAGTTCAACAATGGATAGAGAACAATAGACAATAAACTAGAAGAGAGGAATGCAATGATTACTGCTCTCAAGATCACCTATCCAGAGTTGATAGGACAACATACCCGGAAGATCCAGAAGAGATTTTTTGGAGAGAAAATCAGCGTCTTGATTTAGCTCCTTGTATAGATGAGAGAAGTTGATCTGGGTGAAGGTTTGAATGAGTTCATTAATTCTATCCTTCCAGCATTCCAATGGCGCTACTCGAAGCATCCATTTTCCATTTAACCAGTCGATAATAATTTTGGAATCTCCTCTCACATGAAGATTCAAAATGTTATGACGAGAAGCTAAATAAAGGGAGACCCATGCTCCAAGAAGCTCGACTTTTGTGTTAGTTCCTAGGCCACAATTTAAGGTCCAATTGATCCGAGATCCATCACAAAGAAGAATCTTTCCACCGGCTCCACAATGCAAGCCCGAATTTTGTGATGCCTCGTCGAACCAAGCAGTGTTCCCATCCAACAGAGGGAGAGGAAGGATCGCTCTAGAGACATAATTCTTTATGTGTCTTACGGGATTCAAATCCCCCAAGATAAGGAAGCAAATAGAGTTTAAATAAATAGGGGTGTTCTAAAAAATCGCCTTGTTTCGGGAGATCCAGACAAACTAGCATACAATTACGGGAAGATGAGGATAGATGGTGTCAAGAAGGGACCAATTCTCCATACAGTCTTGTAACAATGCATTTTGAATGATTGTGATAATAAAATTGTCATTATCGTTATTTCTTATAATGAATTTAATAATGTCATTTAAATTAAATATATTATTTATTTTATTTTTAAATAATATTAAAATTTATTTATATAATATTTTTATTTTTATTTTATTAAATTAATAATTATATAAAATAAATATTAATATTTTGAATATATTAAAAAAATATGATAAAATATTTAACATTTTGAATATATAAAAAAATATGATAAAAAAATATTGAGATCCTCTCATCTCCTAGTATTTTCATAACTAGACAACCCCATTTTAATTGAACTCTTATGGACTCTCATATAAAACTAGCATACCCCCGAAGCAGGGGAAAGGGAACGCAGAAAAAACTTGAGTAGCATGTGTTTTTATGACCATCATATTTAGTGAAAGAAAAAATGATGAAACAAAGATAATATGGAGAAATGAATAGCATAATAAATTTTTCCAAGTAAATTACAGAAACAAGAGATGTTACATGTGTACAATTTTTAATTCTAGATATCATCTAGAGCTATTTGTTATTAAAATGAAAAAAAGTTGAAAGCAACTTGTATTATCATCACTAATTATTGGTAAATACAAAACCATGTCATTGATGTTATTTAGAATTAAATTTACATGAATTGTTCATAAGACAAAATATACATATCTTCCCAATGTCCATTGGATGTAGCTCGGGTGGTTGAGAGGAATGATTGCTACCCTGCCCACGCATGTTCAATTCATTGTGAGTGACATGATGTGCCCTTAAATGGGTCTATAAGATGCTCTTGTTGTTGAGCCCCCAATATTCTGAAAATACTCGGCCTCCCTATGTTCTCTCATGGATTTCAGGGGGTTTTTCATGGACGTAGCGAGCATCGATATCCATTATCGTGAACCACATGAAAAAGAAAAAATTATTACCTGGCCCAGTTGTATCATTTGATCAAACATTGCATGTATAGAATTATCAAAACATAGAAGAAGCTACAATTTTGTGACCTCCCCTATGACATTAGAGAATCGAGGTGGAGCAGTGGAGTATTGATCAATGATGCAAATTTTAATTGTGTAAGTGACAAAGAATACAAGTGTGTCTCTTCTTTCTTTGAAGTGAGACATAAATAGTATCTTTCATTTTCGCATAACATTCGTAGGAAAACACTAGTGCAATGTGTATTCCTTCTATAGATGTGGTGCATGACATTGCAATGAAGGTGTGTCGCTTGGATGTTGAAGCATGGAATACGTATCTTACTACTTTCCATGTCAATAACATCAAAGCTAAGGACATGGCAAGGTCCCTTGGCATTAATGAAGGTGTGTAGACTAGTTTTTAAAAGCACCTTGACTTTCAATGTCCATTCATTTAAGTATGGATTCAAATATTTAATAAGATTAAAGTTTGGGGGTGTTTTGTTTGTTTTCCATAAGCACTTGCAAAGAACATTTTTTTTATCAATGTTGGGTCACTAATAATCTATGATGTCAAAGTCTACACTTGCATTTCATGAACTATCAAAACCCATGAAAAAATGGAAAAACAATGTACAATTAGCACTCTAATTATTGATCACATATTGGGTAGTTTAAAATGTGGCTAATGTGTGTGATGTATGTGATTTTGAATGAGATGTGGAGAAAAAAGAAAGAGAATAGTTCTATACAATATAAGTAAAGTCGAGGAGTGCAAATCAAGTAGCTTGAAGACATACTTTCTATTTTGGATAGATCTACAATTCAAGTTGACACATGGAACTAAGGGTCCATTTTTCATTTGAGATGATGTGAAATATCACTCAAGCATTGAAGTAAATAAGCTTTGCAATTTATTGCTTCCATCATATCAGGGTACAAAATAACGATCTTATAAGGTTGGTTTGAAGTCTAGAAGTTTTAGAACGGGGTTGGAAAGAATATCTCCATTTCCAATCCTTGTAATAGAGTTTGTTGTTAACATTGACGCCATACCTTTAATATGTTGTTTCAAAAAAGGATAGATAAAGGGAACCGAAAGACCACCTAAAAAAACATTGTTGTGCCATGAATTTATTGAGAAAAATTATAATGGATATGAATGAAATTCAAGAAGAATACATATGTGAGGAAAGTCATAAATACATTTATTGAAGTGTCAATATATTTGTGAAGTATGTATGCAACTATTGGAACAACAATAATTTATGTACTTGTGAGGAATTGAATAAGGTCAAGAAATGACCTTGTAGAAGAAAGATCAAACAAATATTTGAAAGTATATTTTAATCTTTAAATAAAGAAATTTGTATTTTGATAATATGTTTAATATTTATATCATGTTAAGAACAAGGGTTGCATGGCAACTCAGTCCCTGCCGAGTTAGTTGGGAAATACATGTTGAACAATGAAACTTAATATGATTAAATGCACAAGTAATGAATATTTTTTGTCAAAGGATAATAATTGAGGGTTGTTTATTATTCAAAATGTATAATGAGCTGTAAGCTGAATGGAACTATAATATTCATAAATATAATAATAAATAATATATTAGATAATAAATATAATATAAATATAATAATGCATAATAATAAATACATAGTACAACTTTTTATATTTAGATGTGGTGATTGATGAAATTCATTGATTATGTAATTAATTCTACATATTGAAAGACGTTAAGGGAGCAATAACACTTCAATTCTATCAACCAATTAAAAATGAGAAACACAAATATTTTTATTATATCCAAAAATATGTATTTGTTTTCCTATGTTAAACATTACATTGCATACACAAATTTATGGTAAAAGGCAAATTAATGTCACATAAAAAACAAACTCATTGCTATAGTCTCATTGCAGGGACTAATAATAAGAACTTAAAAGTTTACATCGATGATATACACATATARAGAGAGAGAAATAGAGTTACACAATATGAGAATGTTTTTGAAAATGGGTTTTAGAGTTCAAATATATATTTTTATTAAATTTACTCTTACATAAAATTGTATTATTCTTTTAATATTAAAATATGGACTCTAATGACAAGTTGATTGTTTGGACAATAAAATATGCTCTGGAATGAAAAATATTTGATAACTATTGCAAAAGTGTCACTAGGAATGAATATAGCACAATTTTTTTAAGATATTCAGTTTCTTGTGTTGCATATAAAAGGTAAGTATTTGTAATAAAAATAGTATCAAGCATAGCCCGATGGGTTAGCTCAATCAGATGAGTGTCGTTGTTTACTTGAATGAGGTTCTGGGGTCGAATCCCTAACCATAAATAAATAAAAATAGTATCAAGAACAACATATTGTATATATACAACTTATTTTTATATGAAAATGTATAAATTTGGAGACATTCATTGCTTTCAACTATGCATTTAGTGAGAGTCTATGTTTATGTTTTTGTGCTTTTAATGTTACTAATTGTTTTTGTTGGTTGGATTTGGTAGTCATGTACACATGAGCTTTAAGACCATTTTGAGCTAATATTATTATTCAGAAGCATTTAGAGAATAATATTTCCATATGTAAGCCAGATATGAATATATATTGTGTATCATAAACATTAAGTTTGTTAGTAATTTCTTTTTTTAACTCATACCTTGAAAAAATACCCCTTCTAGGATGGATAACATGGATTTGAGATTGTATTCTATGTAGCTCAAGGTTATTGATAATATGTTGAATGCAAATGGTCACAAGTCTTCATCATTGTTAAGTTCATGTAAATGGTCACAAGTTCACCATTGTTAACTTTGTCTATAAATTTATAAAACACAATTGTTTCATTGTAGTAATAAATTTCTAAAACAAAATTGTTTATCTCAAAATCAAAACAAAGTAAACATTAATCGTATAAAATGTTTCTTTAAAAACCAACACTAAATAAAAATAAAACAATCTTAAAACAAAACAAAATAAAAGATGAGCCAAAACATTTGTGAATTTTGAACTACAAAAGAATGAGGAAAATGTGAGTGTTTTGTGAATTTTGAACTACAAAAGAATGAGGAAAATGTGAGTGGCAATTTTTTGAAATGCATATACAAATAGTCTATGTGATTAAACCTACTGTCACTATTTAGAGATTTTTTATTATCATAATTATTTTCCAGTGATATTTGGGTAGGTGTTAGATGTAGAGCTGCTTTGGCTCAAAGCCATTATCACATATGTGGGACCAATGACATGTCGTTTCTCTCCACAATAACGACATGACACCCATGCCATGGAATATAGGTATTAACAAGGATCTGAATAGCAATTTGTAGTAAGGATATATCTTATACAAATGAAACTTTAATTCTTAAAAAAAACCCTCAAATGGAGGAGGGAAATCACGAGAACCAACAATCATACAAGATTACACATTTGAGATATTGAACTCGTTGGATTGCAACCATTATCAATTTATAGGAAACATATATTAATCAACAATGGCATAGATATATTTATTACCAATTATTGTTTGAACTTACCCAAAGGACTAAGAAGACCATGTAAAATGCACTTAGTATTAGATAAAAATATAATTTCCCTTTAACGAGGTATGGTTAGTGACTCACCCTAAGTAGGTGAGGAACGAAGTCGCTCATCCATCCGATGGATGAAGTGGCATGTCAATATGATAGGGAGTTCAATGTGGGAATAAAAGTGATCCTACGTGAAACTGGTCTTTAAATGGGAAATTCAGGAAGATGCATTTCAAAGAGCGTAAGTAAAATAAATGTTGAAATAGTGTATTGGGTAGATCAATTAATTTTGGGCATAGATGTATTTACTACCAATTGTTCTTGATGACTTAAGGGCAGCACGCTGCATGTACTGCCTCTGAAAACTTTACTTGTTAGTGTATGCATGGCTTATATAAATAATATTCAGACATTTCCTTAGTCATTCTACTTCTCATAATCTTTATAATAATTAAAAAAGTAAAAACATTTCAATGTTTCTTATATTTTAAAATATGACTTAAAAGTTTAAAAATTACTACATACAAATTTCTATAAAATTATACTAAAAGATTAAAAAATTTTAATAAATGTAAAATTATTGAAATTGAAAGATTAAAAAAATATTAATAAATGTAAAATTATTGAAATTAAAAAATTAAAAAAATATTAAGAAATGTAAAATTATTGAAATTTTAATAAGTGTAAAAAAGTTGACATTTAAAATTTATATTTTTACCTGCCCAAAGGGGTTGGATCCAATGGTGGAAAGCGAGGAGTTTTTCACCGTTGGGCAAGGTTCAATTCTCGTGAGGGCTTTACCTGGAGCCATGGGGACACCTTGAGGTAGTGATCGAACGTGTGGTTGCACCCAGAGATACTATAATAAATGGTATCGTGACCCGTGCACACATAAGTGGATCAAAGCCCACCCCCATGTCCTTCAACTTTGAAAAAAAATATCCTTCGTTCAAGGCTGGTCAAACTTGGGCTTAGAACATGAATGCAGGATGGCCCTAGCTAGGGAACCTGGAACCCTAGTCGCGCGCACAGGCAGCCTCGGCCCTCGCGGCAGCCAGGCTTAGCTTGGCCAACTCCTCCACCTCCTGCTCCAGTACGCTCGCTGACAGCAGTGATTCCTCAGATCAGAGCGGCCCGTTTTGAAGGTCTGAAGGTCACATTCCCTTTCTCGGCGGCCCTGGTGCATTTAAAGTTGCGAATCGGCATCCTCAGACACGCAGGGGCACGAGGACTTGTCCCAGATCGGGCTCTCTGCAACGCTTAGGGCACCCCCAGCCATGGACGCTGGTGGGGGCGCC
>JASDQU010690196.1:5788-16734 GCA_032191745.1 Picea mariana
AAAGAATTGCCAAAGGATGTTTGACAGGGAAAATACCCTTAGACGTGGAAATTAGAAGCCAGATAAGATATAGGAAAGGAAGAGATTTAAAGAGAAAATAAAGATGATCGGATAAAGAGATAAGGAAAAAAGGGAAAGGCGGGGTAAAAGATAAGACAAAGAGAAGAGGTTTATTGAATTAAATGATGGATAGTGGGTTTCCATGACTGGATGAGTTTATAGCCATCATCCTGATTAAAGTTGTCGGGGTGATTTTTGTTTGAGATGTCCTTGAATGATATGGGATGAGTAATAAGGTGTTGATGCTAGGAATTTTGCTTGGTCAAAACAAGTAAGGTGTTTAGAATTGTGGGAGTGGTTTCCGATCGATGACTTAGAGATGCAGTTGTAGAATGTGTTAGATATATGTTCTTTAAGACATGTTTTGGTTGATCTTCTTATTTGTCCAATGTAGGAATTGTTGCAAGAGCAGGCAATTTGATAAACTCCATGGCTTAGAATAAGGTCATATTTATCCTCACCAGTATTAAAACTATACTTGAGGATTTTATAAGGTTTAAAAAGAGTTTTGATATTATTTTTAACTAATATCTTAGAAATATTAATCGATAATGCCATGCATGTAGGGAAGAGAAACGAGAGTTATAGGCAGGGTAGAGGAAGGGGCCTTTTTAGTTCTAGAGTGAAGGGCTGAGTGAAAGGATTTGTTGATTTAGGAGGTGGAGTAGCCATTGGATCTAAGGGCATTGATGTGGTCGGTTTTTTTTACCAAGAAGATGCGGGGGAAATATTTGGATGGTTCAAGTAACAAGAGTATTAAGAATGACATTTTTTTTTTTTCAGTTGGGTCATGGCCATGAAGGTATCTATCAATGTGTGTCTTTTTTCGGTAGACTTTGTGGGTGAGTTAACCATTGTGTTGACGAGAGATGACAACATCCAAAAAAGGAAGAGAGTTTTCATGTTGGAATTCCATAGTAAATTGAATGTGAGGATAAATGTTGTTAAGATGGAAAAAGAAAAGAAGTCAGAGAAGAATGGTTGTGAGGCCAAACGACAAATATCATTCTCTCGAGGAGCTTTCATTGACCAAGCCTCGAGCACCAATGGAATAGATATATGCAACCAACCACTTTATAAAACAAATGTCAAGTTAAGCAAGACGTTTACATTAATTCCATGGAAAATCCAAAATTACAATTACTCAATAACCTTTTTCTTGTACCCCAAGGGGACATCTAAAGGTAGTCTATTGCAAGTTGTATTTGATGACTTGTTAGTGGTCTATGAAACAAATAGTTTATTAACAACTGGTCATCACAAGACAAACTACATATTGCATTGACAATAATGAATCTAGATGCCTTCCTTTTCATAAATAACTCTTTATCATTGGAGTGTTCCTCAAACAAACAATTTGCACTAAATAATGAGCTTGTGTAGCCATTTATGAACCCTTCAATTTTGCCATGAGTGGGTGGATGACCATGAATATATAATAGGTTCTTCCTCTTAAAGTTTCCATAAGCATGATCAATCATGTACATACCATGCATGGAAATGTTATGTTTGTATTCAACAATATTCAAGTAATCAAGTAGACTACAAAGAGGACCACAAAGTGGCATATGTGCTATTGATTGTTTGGTAGAAAGAAATGCACGTGAAATGATAAATAACCCAAGATTTGCAGCTTCTATTTTAGATTTAAAAATCATGTAATTATTCCCACAAAAGGAAAACTCAGTCCTAATATCGAGCATAGGTAAGGAAGAAGGTCAAGCTCCATTCAAAGCACAGTAGTAAAAGGTTTGGCATTTACTTTATAGATGGACGAGAAGAGAGAAGTCATCGCACCCCTACAACAATTGAACCAACCTCGGTATGTACTTGGATATTGTTGCTCTTAGCTCATAAAACTGGTTGGATCTTTTAGTAGATATGTTTTGGGTAGTATTGATATCGTACTTTGGCTCACTAGAACTCTCGGTTGACTCAAAAGGAGGAGATGATTTAATCAATATCGAACAAAAAATATTGGATTTGGCTTCCAATATTGGATCCTTAACAGTAGCAAGAGGTATCAAACCATCAAATTTGGGTAGTCTGTCATTAACATAATGGGACATGTGACATTCCAAGGATTCACCTTCGATCATTCACTATTTTGAATAACCACATACTATTGGGGTGTCATAAAAGAGATCCAATTCACAGTGAAGTGTCATTGGCCCAAGATGGCATCTTACAATTGACGAGGTAAAGTGGCTCTCCATTTTCACCTACCATTTGGCTACGGTGTCTTGCATCGAATAAAGGATCACAGCTTTTTTGTACATGTGTAATATCACATGCATCCGAACTCAATCTTTAATTGAGTTCTTACAAAATCCAATGTACAATTATTCAAATGCACATGCAAATGAAGAATAAATTCGTTTGGATAATCAAAATATAAATAAAATCTAGACTTACTACAAACAACAAGGGAGAACTCAGTGAAATTAGAATGATATGGAATAAGAAATCTGAAGAATCAACCATTTGATATTATCACCTTTTACCCCCTACATTTGAGCCAAAATCATAATCAATACATGTCTACATTTTTCAAAGAAAGTTTGGGAAGCATGTAACATTCTAACTTTAACCAAACTTTTGAAGGTATTTTTTAAGTAAACGATGTGCTTATTTTATATTGGTGCATTGGTGTGTTGGATTTTCATGCACACTAGAAAAAAACTTATGATAAATCCTTTGCAAAGGAAAACCTCCGACAAAGTACTAATTGTGGAGGTTTGCACTTCTGTTTTCATTGAAAACTATTACTATGGTGTGTTTACAATAATATAGTGCACCAATGCTCTTAAATATGATACGTGACTATAGGCCAAATTTATTTATTTATTTTAAATAGATCACACATTTTTCATTAACGCACCAAAAAATCAAACAAAAAAAGAGCCATAATTCAAAATTTCTAATATTTTTTAAAATTTTCCCTATTCATATTTACCATTAATTTCAACGAAAAAGAAAGGTTTCAAACTCACTTTCAACATTGTAAACCCTAACTTTGTTGTTGCTTCCATTTTGTTTTATGTTGTTGCAAACCCTAGCTTTGTTGTTGCTTCCCTTTTATTTTATGTTGTTGCAAACTCTAGCAACAAAGGTTTAGTTTCCTTACCCTCTCACAATGATATTTGTTTTAGCACTTTGATTATTTGTTGGCCTCAATAGTTATTTTGATGTAAAGAATATTTTGATGAAGTAGTGACCCTTGTTGCATCATATTCCAAATAATGTCCTTGTCAATTTAAAAGAAAGAAAAAAATCAAGTTTTGTGGTGCACACTATACAGTAAATAACACCATTATTCTTTTAATGTAAATTCCATTGTGTGACCCCTCATATTGACAAGAGTGGTAAACATGATATTATGCAGATTTATGGGGTTATTCTAGCCTTCTAAAGTTTGGAATATTGGTGGAGGTTACTTGAGGGGTGTATGTTTTTCTTCACTTGTCTTCATCATGGTGATCACATCCTAGTCACTTTCACTTAGTGTTGCAAGGTTAACCTCTAACATGGTGATGCATTTACCTAGTTCCATTCACATTCATGTCATTTCCATAGTTTTACCTACGTAAATTGTCTATTACAAGCATAATATGGATTTTTCCTAGGTAAAGTCCACTTCTCACATACATTTTCACCATTCTCACCATTTTTCCTAAGTGATATATGTATCAAATCACATCTTAACCTTTTTCCTATTCAAAATAATTAATTACACCTAAATTTTACTGCACTCCAACTCCTAGAAATCGCATGGTACCTTTTGTTTATAATTCCCAAAGTTTCAAACCATATGAACCCTTCAAATCTCGTATTACCACTTTTTTATCATGTGAATACACACCTAACTAGTTTAGAATATATTAATTAAAACTAAAAATCCTAAACCTTAGGTTGAGTGTCTAATATTGGTCTACTAATACTTTATTGTTGTAATCATTCATTGAGGCCTTTTTCCCTAAGTATCGCTTGCTAATTGATCAACATGGGTTATAACTTAAATTCCATGTGCTACACATGAGACTAAGCACTCCCCTTTGGCACATATGTTGAGGCAAAACATAGGACAAAAATCCAATTAATCCTATCCTCAATTTAGCCTTGTTCAAATGTGGTAAACCTCATTCATTATTTATCCTTGTCCATTGGCATGAGGTTTGAGAAGTTATTTGAGCCTTGATTTGACTAGGGAAGACTAATACCCATGTGTGCAAGGGTTTTGACCTTCCATCTCATCCATATACCTAATCCACTCATCCACACATCCCCAGGAAATGCGTTCCAATATGAGGATATATCCACTTTTTATATAATCTTGTTCACACCTTGCACGCATGTGAAGTGACTAATGATGTTTTTACTTGATAAAAGAGCACCCATTTGCACATTTTTTAGGAGATCACATGAAATTAATGAAGGCCCATTTGCACAAGTGTAAGGGGTTCCCATTTTAGGATTAGAATTTCAAGGTTGACTTGGCCAAAGTGGGCACAAATGCATATTGTTCTACGGCAAATCCATGCATGGTGGAGTTTAAATGTGAACATAAAGCACAACTCTTGGTCAAGGGGCTTCTAGAAAGAGTACTCAATCATTGCACTTGGCATTGTCATACATTTCTAGAAGATCACCCTCATAGATGAAACTTTACACATGGAAAACCACACATTTTCTTGGAATTTCACCCTCCCAAAATAATATTGTTGTTTCGAGGTCGTTATTTCTAGGAAATTCCTTCATCGTGGAGTTTTACACTTGGAATTCATGCACACCTATTGGCAATTAGCCCAACCTATTTGACCAAGCATTTTATTATTATTTTTGCACATCAGGAGCACAAATGGCACCCAGATTTTGCATTTGTATGAAGATAAGGATGGAACAAGGAGACATATGGCACTACAATCATCTAAAACATTGTATACATGCATTTTTCTATAAGCTCTTGACCTAATTCCCCCCCTAGTTATTGTAAATATTTTAATATTTTCTTAGGAAAATAATATTTTATTGTAAGGGAGAGTTAAGTTAAAACCTATATGACGGTTTGTTCTCTCCATTTTTCCCCTAAGAATTTCTCGTGTAAATAAAAGAAGATCAAAGCTATTGGAATATCTTTATGTTTATTTGTCTAAGTAATAGAGTGATGTATATGTAATTTCTTATTTGTGGCTATTAGGTCTATGTGCTACAATTGGGAATTTGTTTGTAGGAGTATGGATGACAAAGGAAAATCAATGGCCATAGAGAAGCATGTGTGCTACATTGGAAGGGGCTAGGGTAATGGTTTCCTCCCTCTTACATCCCTTTTGTATCCTTTACCTTCAAGATGAAAACATCACACATTGTATATCACTTGATTAGGTGTGTTTGTAGATAGTCCTTGCTAGGGACCACCTTTGCAATTTGCTTTCAGTAGTGGATCTTTTATAGACCCTCTTTGCCATGACACATGTAGATTAAGAAACCAAGTTAGGTGTGTATTTATGCATATCAAGTGATTGCATGCTACCACCTAATATTCCCTTAGAACCACCCTCTAAGATTATTCGCATGACTCCACTGCCCAAGCAATTAAAGGCAATAGTCTCCTTTTTATCCACCACTCCCCAACCATCTAAAATCCATTTCCATTTTTCCATTTTGTTTATGTTGCTAAGATTTCTCATACTCCCACTATATACTACATAAACATTAAGATTAGTAATCCATAGTGAAATCCCTTTTGATTCCATTTACCCTATCCTAAAGTGCAAAGGAGATTTGGTGAGTTGACAGTGGCCAACCTCCTAGTTCCATAAGGCTAGTGCCCTATCTTTGGGACTTTAATCTAAAGGTTCTAGTTTGTGTGGCAATAATCACCTAATGAAAATCAAACTTACGAAGATGATCTTAAAGAATAACACTTGGATGATTTGATCGAATTTTTTCATGAGAGGAAAAGGGAGATTAATGCTTTATTCCTTGAGTTTCAAAAGAATCCTTCATGTGAGTTGGGGGTTGACATAAGCAATAAGATAGAAGAAAACAATGCCCCTTTGAACTTGATTGAAAGGCAAGAATCTAAGGTTACAACTCATAATGAAGGAAACAATGATCTCATTGAACATCAAGGATACAAACTATAAGAGGACCAACCATCTAATGAGTACAACAAGGAAGAATCACTACATGAGGAATACATGGATGGTGAGAAATAACATTTACTACTTCTTGAATCCATTGAAGAGGAGGTACGTGAACATGAAGTCATGAAGACATGCCTTGATGGTGAAACTAACTAATTTTGTTTTCTTATCCACATGAAGTTAAGGAGTTGGTAAATGACACCCCTTGTCAAAATCTTGATCTTTATGATCTATGTTGTGATGATTTTGAAAGGGTGAACTTTGAAGAAGGATTAGTTGACTTTCCCTCATCCCGTGAAGAAGATAATGACCTTAGTGATAAAAACCTTGTTGACCTTTTCCACATTGAAATATCTAAGTGGGATTTTAGTTGTTTTCAATTTGAAGGGGATCCCATTTATGATTTTGATTTTGAGGGTCTAGATGTGATTGATGAACTTTGACATAATGAAGAATTTGACTAGGAATTTTTTTATGAAAAATCCTCTAATCCATGTCCTAAAGAACATGAAATGATTTGTCCTCCTCTACGTGAAAAATKTCRAGTGTGAAAAGGTTCTTGAGTATTCCTTGCCTTGTGTATTAGAAAGCCTACCCTTGACCTATGCATGTCCTCATCCTCCTTGCTTATATTTGACTTGTTCTCCTTCCTTGCCATTGATTCAAAGTGACATGGAAAATCAACCACTTCCATGTATATCCCAATGGAAGCCACCTTCACAACCCCTTTTCCTTAGCTAGCTTACAAGTAAAGTCAATGGGTTGACCCACTCCTATTATTACATTAGCCCTATTGAACTTTGGATGAAGAAAGTTTGTGGAGGTATTAACCAACCTTGGTATAGTTTGACCTTACACTTCATAATTTTAATATTACTTTGGTTCCAGACTTAAGAGTGATTGAGATTCCACCTAATACCCATGTCATTTTTAATGTGTCCTTGTTTTGGTTTATAACCAAACACAAGGGAAAGATTCAACTTGTAGATAATTTCCTCAGGTGGTTGCACTAGATCTTTGACTTCACTTAGAAACCATGCTTCTTAGCTAGTTTGTAGGTTAGGAAAGAATAAGTTATTTTGAACATTAACTTAGAATGTTTTTGTGTTTTCCCTCCTTTCATTTATGCTTTACTTAGAATAAATGTATTTTTAAATATTTATCTTAGAATAGTTACATGCTTTTATTTCTTAAACTTAGAAAATTTTAATTTATGCAATTTTTTTATGGCAGTCTAACCAAGGTGGTAGAATCGCCCTACTTCTCATATTTCCCCAAGTTTAGACATGTGTAGACTATATGTATGCTATGAGATTTTGGAGTTCTCATACACTCTTACTTTTAAATTGCATGTCCTTGAGTAGGAGGCAAATGCTGCCCCCTCAAGGGAAACTACTTCCGGATCACCCTCTGTGAGGTGCGTTGATGTTGTTTGGATGAGCTCTCCTGCTCGTGTCTACCAACTCCAGCCTAATCTTTCAATCCTTCCAGCCTGACATCATCCATGACCTCCTTAAGATATCTCTACCATGGTATATCAATTCCTATGCTTTACACTTCAAATTATACGTGCTTTTGCAAATGGTACTACATGCTTCTTTCAATTGATGTGTTATGATTTCATGTGATGGTTTCCTACTTAGACATGGTGTGATGGTTTCTAACCTATAGTGAAATTAATTAACATTATTTATAACTTATAACACTTATTAACACTAATAATTTGATTATTTTGTCTCATTTTAGGGACATGTTTTCCATAGATAATTTTCTCTTGACTTGGGACTAATTGTATTTATGGTGATCAGGTTGAGTATTGTTTCCATATCCTACCCATGTCTAACACTTTCCATCATTTCCCTTCACTATCATTCCATTCATAAGAGAAATACCATCACTGCTTATATTTGACTTGTCAAATGTCATCCAATAAGGTCTAAATGAAGAAAGATGTAAGACAAAGTCAAAAAATAAAGCCAAAGGGGATAGAGGTGAAGAGAAATAATGAAAAAATAAAGAAGTTAGAGCCATGCCATCTCATTAAAAAGTCTCAACCCTAAAGTCCTATGCTAAAAAAATGCACATCTAAAAAAAAAGGACTAAGAAAAATCAAAGAAAATGTAAAAAGGTGTCGAGGTGGTAACTCTAAGAAAGGCTTACAAGTACATAAAATGAAGATTCATAGCTCAAAAAGGCTAGTGTGACAAACAAAAGACACCATACATCATCAAAAATGACTTTGAGGGTCAAAATATAAAGTTTCCCTTCCTTTTTCCATCAATTATTCATCAAATTTGCATATCTCTAACACATTTACTTGGGAAATACCTTTTTTCCTAGGCATTGACACCCATAATAGAGGTAAAAGTTGTCCCTGAATGGTCAAATTAGGCAATTTGTAAAATTAACATATGTTAAGTTGTGTTAGATGATATTAATTGACGTTTGTTGCCTAATGACTTCATTTGAAACATGATGCATCTTTATAGGTGGGTGCCCCACATTTGTTCTGTGCATTATGCTATAAGATCCATGTCATTACCTTGATATTCATGTACTTGCATTGGAATATGTGTACCTGTGTTCAATCATATCTACTCACATTGGGATCCATGCAAATTTTCTTGGGTTTTGTGTCATTGCATTAGGATCTATGACATCATAGTGGATGATGACAAGGATGCCACATTACCATTGATGTGACCACATCATCAATTTGTACACTTGTCAACATTTGGAGCATTGTATGAGTCACGTAGAGATGTAATTTTTGGCATGTTAACCCCCTAGGCTAGGGGTAACTAAAAATATGATGTCTCGAGGCCCGCAGGTTGAATACATGGAGTGTTGAGAGCCATATGAGCGGACAGAGTCCTTCCTCTTACCATACATCACCATTGATCGATAGCAACACTGACCACCACACATCTTAGCCCACAAAGGATAACAGGTCTTGCTTCATGAGGTAACAAGTCTGGTCTCGTGGTAAGTGTCATTTTAATAATTGAAGCATTTGAGCATGTTGCAGAGAGTCATTTCTTGATTATGAGAATGCTTTCTTGGAAATTATACCTTTTTCCTCATTTCACCTTGGTGGTTGACATGGTTTCCTAGTAAGTGTGTCACCCTTGGGAAAAGGGTTGCTACTAGGGGTCTCCTTGAAGGGTAAGCATACCATTCCCACACATACTTATCACTTTCCACACCACTTCCATTTTATTTCCTCATCTTTTTTATTTTCGGGTTTATTGACCCCAAGAAGGGCTTGTACCTCATTTCATGGGAAGAAGGGGCTAAAGGACCAGAGGTGTTGTAGCTAGAAAAAGATAAACGCCATAAATTATCCTCTAGATGCTCGCCCTAAGGTCTTGAGAACAATGAAATGCTTTTCCATAAAAAATCAAAGACCTTTAAAAAGGGAAAAACACAAAACTAATAAATGTCCTGCTTGTTAGGGGGTGCATTTGCAATGTATTTTACTTTCCTTGCATATGACACTCAATGTGTTCCTAACTTCAAGTGGCATTGCAGTGCTCTTTACATTCCACTGCACATGGCACTCAATGTTTTGAAATATAATAAATTAATGGAAATAAAGGGCTTGCGAAAATGTTGCATTGCAAACGAGGATGTCACACACCCTCCACAAAGGCATCCATAGATGAGATAATATGAGCCCTTGACATGTCAAGAACCCCATGCCCAAAAGTTGTACCCCCATTCACCTCATATCCACTACATAACTTAGAGAGGTTGTTCTTGGGAAACACTCCTTGACTTGGGAATTGATCTACCCAATAGGGCACCATGACAATCCTCCCATACCTAAATTTGGAAAATTGTACAAGGTCTTTGAGCATTTGTTTAGTTTGAAGAGGGGAGATTTAATGCATATGCTTGGGTGGTTATTTTACTAAATATGTCTTACTTGGAATTATACATGTGACTTGTGGACCCTTCGAGGGCGTACTTTTTTGTCTTTGCAGGACCTTGTCGAGTGTAAGCTTTTCCATGGAGGGGTGGTGCCATCTGACCTTCATGGAGTGTTGAAAACCCCAAGGATGGAGGCCATACACCAAAGGACAGGTAGATAACCTCAAAGCCATTGTACACTTGAGATGATGGATGTTGCCTTTGGAGGCACTTACACAACATGGGATGATGACATCATATCCCCTTTCACTTGCACGTTGGCCTTTGGAAGCCTAGGACATCACCTCCTAAGCCCCAAACGTCATGTGGAGGATAGGGTTTGATGGGCTTGGTGATTTTGTAAGAGAGGTGATTTGGTTTGAAGGAAGAATATGCATGGCATGACACTCTAACACATGAGAGAGTGACACATGGCCTTTGGAGTCCCAACAACTTGCATCTAGTGGTTCAATGTCTCACTTTTGGGCCTAGGGTCACCCTTTTAGGAAATGACGTTACCTTCTAAGGGATTTATCTTACGTAATTTTTATTTTTGAAGTTATAAAGGCAAGTAAAGGGGGTCAACCCTCTTTTAATTTGTGGTTGACATTTTTATGTGGAAAAAATTGGTTTAGATGACCTCATATAAATAGAGGCCATCTCACTTTCATTTTAGACATAACTCACTTGAGAATTACATAACTCTTAGCTAAAATTTTCGCCCTACTTGGGCAACTCGTTCTCTCTTGTCTCTTGTGAAAATGGATTCTTTACTTGTCTATTGGTTGAAGGAAGGCTAATGATGTCTCTTGGATGCTTGTTTCTTGG
>JASDQU010690197.1:3195-14843 GCA_032191745.1 Picea mariana
CCAATATTCCCACTAAGAGGTAAAAGATACACTTGGAAGGTCATGTGTGTGGATTCAAGGTGTTTTTCATGGTTGAATATTTCATGTGATTTCAACGTGGTGTTTTCCCCCCTAGATGCACGAGTTCAAGGTGTTGTTCATGGCCCTAGATTGTGGTTGGGGATGTAAGTGCCACTAGGTGGTTTTGAACAATTAGTATGTGTCACAAGGTCTTAGTAATGATATGCACAATATTTTTCATTGAATCATCCATGCCCTCCCCATCTAGAATTTGGGGACAAGAGCCCTCGGCCAAAACTTTTGGGATGTTCCTTAAAATGTTTAAAACTTACAAGGATCTAACAAGTGATTCTTTATCACTACTCAGTCTCTCTAGTTGCCTAACCTTGGTGGGGATTATCTTGAATCAAAGGTCTCCCATAGAGTTAGTTATTCATAGTATATGTGTGTATAAAATTGATTGAAGAAAATAATCATAGAAACGTGCACACACTCCTCCTTAGGAATGCACGTGCACATTCCTGAGCATGTGCACACTTAGGATAGGAACACATGTGCATTCCTAAAAAAATCCTAGTGGGGAAGTGTGTGTGTGATGGTTCAGTGAATACTGATGTTGTAGCATTAGGAATGTGTGTGTGTTCCTTCACACCCCATTGCCACTTTTTCGACCATTATCTTGGTGTGAGCGTCTATGACCATAAACTTTCTATGTGAAATTTCCAAACATTTTGTTAGTACATATTTTCCAGACACCATTATGCTTACTACATCGGATATCTTATGTATAGATAAGGTTCAATCTATATGTTTATTTCATTTTTCAATTAATTAATAACACATCAAATTCTTGGCATAATGTTAATTTAATGGAAACAACAAATGAAATAGCTATAATCAAGTAATACAAGCCTATGATTTGTTGTTGTTTTTTCTTGGAAATAACCCACAACATAAAGTTCACTCTGTCACTAGATTATCATTCACCCTAAGAAGGATGGAGTGGCACCATCACTAAATTTAGTTGGGATAACAAATTTGTGAGAGCTCAAAGACTTCATTGATAAATAAGTTTCAAGCTAGTGTCAATGATTTTCATTAGTGGTTAACAACTCATTCAAAAAGAATTTGTGCCATCACCTCAAATATCATGTGGCCCTTACAACGTGTATCACACCATATGAGCAGTGGAGGATGGATAATTAAGTATAAGGACATATGTTGTTTTAAATATTTTTTTTCTAATCACAAGGCCCTTATAGTTATCACATCATATGAGTGGTGGATGAGAAAAAATTAATGATTGTGACAGATGGAAAAACACATTTTTGGGGGTTTCGGTATCAAGGGCCACATGCATTGGTATCAAGGACCAAGTGATATGCCACATATATGCATTTATTATCATTAATTAATTATTTCTCCAATATTTCCCTCCACTCTCATATATGAGGGTGAGGTGGGGAAAACTTATTGGCCATCATATATGAGGGTGGGGGAATAATTTTTTCCACCTTCACTATTATTGAAATAATTGTAACAAAACCAAATAAAAATCTATGCAATTTTTAAATATTTATGTTGAAGACATGTATTGAGAGGAATAGATTTTGATTGAAACTTGTCAATAGAACAAAACATGTAAATAAAACCACCTTATATCTATACACCTCTAACTGTTAATTTTCTACACCTTTTTTGGCTTCTTACAACTATAGTTGTCGATTTTCTCTTTTTTTGCTTCGTACACATGGTCTCTGTATATTGATATTTATCGTTTAATATTCAATGGATTTGCAAGTTGGCAACAATGTGTCTTTCTTCTCATTTTTCAATACTTTCATTGACATGCACACCTTTCCAAATCATCCAATGTACACATTTTACAGCAATGCAATTTATCAATCATCGGTCTTCGGTCAGATTGGTTGACATGAATTTGTTTTTCCTTCTAAAACTCAGATTTAACTCCCTTGTAGTCATATCCAAGATAAATAGCATAAATTTATGTCATATACCTTGAACTATTGTTGGTCATCCGATGCAAAGGCACTGTAGATTCTTACTTGTTCGTTAAACCACGCCCTCAAGTTGAACTCTCATCTGAGTTTCAAACTATAGTTACGAGAATTTCAACCTAAAAAAATATGAGTCTGAGTATGAAAATGCCTACCATTATGATCCTATGATATGTAAATTTGGACAAAATCTCTATTTTCTTATTTAAATTTGGACAAAATCTCTATTTTCTTGTTTAAATTGCCTTTTTGAATGCATGAATGAATTCAGCTCACTGAAACCCCTCTGAGGCATTAGAATTATACAAACTTAGCCACTCAAATCTACAAATCCAACCATTCATCACCTGATTTTGAGTAAAATCAAACAAAAAAAAGTGGCCAAAAAACCCCAAAAATATAACGTTTAGATTACTAAAATAAATAATACTCACACGGTTATTAAGTGAGATAGGTGTATGCTAACAGAATTACCAGTCCAAAATTAAATAGACCACGCACAACAAAACAGGGAATCCAATCACAGATTTATAAATAATTATCCCATGCACAAGAGTTTACACAACAAAAAAAGGAATCCAATCAAAGAGGCGAGCTAAATATTCGAAATATGGAAATGGACAAAAAATTGGAATCGTACAGGCACCCAGAACCAATTTAAGACGAAGGACAGTCAAAGCGTAGCATAGAGTGACATGCCCAGTTCTAGCATTAAAAGTGAGAGTGGGCTTAGTTGTGCTCTGAAGAAAGCTTTGTATCGGGAGTCATGGCGGAAACATATTCTTGGCTGGTGGGCGTCGTCTGTTTCGTTTTGGCGGTGTTACTGCCTCAGCTCTACAAAATAATGTGGACAGTCGAGGCTACAATTTGCCTCCCGGCTCTAGAGGGTGGCCATCGATGTGGATGAGGTCTCCTGAGCAGCAAAGAGCAGGAATAGTATAAAATCTGCTATAACTTCTTCTGAGCAGCAAAGAGCAGGAAAGTTTAAAATCTGCTATAACTAAATAAATGTATTTCGTTGATACGTTAATACATTATTCGTATTGATACATTAACGTTCGAATACAATAAATACTAAATAAAAGTATTTCGTTCGTCATTGTTGGTATTGACACATTAACGTTGGACTACAATAAATACCAAATAAAAGCATTCCGTTCGTTATTGTTTGTATTGATGCATTAACGTTGGACTACAGTTTCAGAGGAATCCATGAAACCAACTATAATATAGAAGTACATACCTATGAATTCAATGGAACCAATAGCAGTACATACATAATATAGCAGTACATACCTATGAATTCAATGGAAATAATAAATGGAACCAATTATAATATAGCAGTACATACCTATGATTTGTCGCTTTTTCTTGGAAATAACCTATGTTGTTGTGAGATGTGTGAGGGATAAATTTTATAATGACGAGTGGAAAAAGATAAGTTTTGAAAACATTTTTCCCCAGATGTGCATATTCCCCAGTCCCAAGCATGGGAATTAGTTGATTTGTAAAGAGAATCTAAACAGGATAAAAATAACCCTTTAATACGCTATACTTTATCCTTGATTGGGGAGAAGGGGATTCTTATAATTGTACATAACGAAGTTTTAATATATCTACATATCACTTAACCTAAAGAGAAACATGTATTGAATTGATGTAGTATATTGCTTTGGTTTCTTATTAATATCAACCTGAAAGAACTAGAATAAACCTCGACTAATTTACGCCTATCATTAACTATCGTCTCAAAGGAAATATTTAACAAGGAATTGCACCAATGAACAAAGAGATTCTACAATAATTTTATTTCCATATAATCCAAGTTAGCTAAAATTACTAAGACACATTGATCAAAGATGGGTAGTTGTTAAACACACGTCATAAAAAAGGTGGAGAAAACTAATGGATGGATGTATATATATATAAGGTGGTTTGGTTGATGGACGTGAATTTTTCAATTGGGTAAAATAACTTAGTTGGTTTTTTAGAGTCACCAAAGTTAGGTCAAGGCTTTAGTTGTATAGGGACAAGTTAAGTGGTTTTACAATAAAAATTTGGTTGTTTTGCAGTCTTCGTGTATATGTGGTTTTAATCCCATGGATGAGATATGTTATATAACATAGGTTATATAAACGTTTTTAAAAATACATAAAAGGAATTTGGCATCTTACCTATAAGGTGAAGAAAAACAAATCCACTTCAAAAATAATATTTTTGAAGTAGAGCTATCCATCTTACTTTCAAACGATATAAAGAGATATATATGATATATTGACATCTTTGAAATCAATTTGGTATATGGTTTTTTCAAATATGATAAAGAAAGGACCACTCATTTGTAAATATCTTGCATACACAATGAAAAATCGTTTGTAAATATCCTTCTACAAGATGAAATATTTGTTGCATTCAAGTAATGGATCTAATAAATAGTTTCTCAATATCTTTTGTACTTTTGAATTACATATAAATACATTATTATTGTTAAAAGAAAACTAGAAACTTTGTCAATGACATGGATAGTGTTTAAAACTAACTTTGAGTAAGCAATGCTAAGTAAAATGCATAGCTTCACCAATAACGTGGATGACCTATCCATAAACAAGTAGTATACTAAATAATGTTGAGAAGAATAACATATTCATGAAGAACATGGATATCGTTTTAAAATAATTAAGTAAATTAATTATAATAAATAGAAATGTGTATCTAGAAACATGCACGAAGGGAAGATAAACGATGTTTTAGGGGATTTATGTAAGGTATTTTCTTATGGATGGTACTGGACACACTATTTAAGTGGGCATAAAGGGTTGAGGTAAAACGTTGTGATGTCAAACGATGTTTGTCTACGAGGTCCTGGACTTCCGAAGTCGTTTTGAGGCCCTAAACGACGTTTTTTGGGCGTCTACCGGTCAGAAAATATCTTCATCATCTTGATATTTTATACCTACTATTGTATTCCTCAGATAGATTCTTCTAATGATATATCATATGCATCAAACGAAGACAGTATGCCAAAGTTACGACCCCAGGTAATTGATGTACCAATTTATCCCGACGAGGCCCATATTCTGGCATTTCATCTCTTAGGGTTAGGTTTTTTGGATGTTTAGGGTTTCAATTGTTTCTCAATAAGAGATAAGCCTTTGAGCCTCATTGAAACACAGAATTTAGAGGCCTGTAGCCACCACATCTCTCCTCAGAGATAAACTACCAATGCCCTAGCTAGTTTATTTATATTCTGTCTGTAAACAAATTTTAGTTCTTTGATATTAATGAAATGAAGTGTTATTTCCATTGCATCTTTGTATTCATGGTTATTTGTGTATTATGTTGTGTTCCTGCATAAATCTGGATCAATGGTATTAGAGAGGCCTTCTCTTTCTCGATCCTTGTTTGCATGCCCCCAACGAGGTCGAGGTATAATGAGTTAGGGCTTGATCTGGTTGAACCTTTGAAAGATCAACCTCGCAAACCCTGACGGATGCCCATGGGGGATGAAAATAAAGACGAGGGAGCAGGAGATCCTATAAAAATATTGCTCGAGGAGGCCCTTGAAAAACAAAGGAACACAATGACGGATAACTTTGCCTAGATCCTTCAACGATTTCCCAGTGGCAGCGCATCTGCATCCAACAGCCACTCTGGAGGCTCAACCCCTTTTAAGGTACAAGTAAACTTTGGCATTCCCATATTTGATGGTCAAATAGATGCAGACGTCATAGATATATGGTTGAATCTATTACAAGGATATTTCTCGGTTCATGACTTTTTCGACCGGGAGAAGATTATTTTTTCACTGCTCAAAGTCGCCCCCCATGTCAAGGACTGGTGGGAAACCTACTGTGAGAGAAAGGATGAGGAGGAAACCTCCCTGTTCTCGGTCGTACACACACACTTGGAATTCCTTCTGAGACGCCATCAAGGAACAATATTATCCCGTGGGGAGCTATGAGGAAAAGTACATACAATGGACAACACTACGGTAGTAAAGGGATCAAGATGTGCATGTGCTGAAGAATCTATTCCATACCTTGCCCACAAAGTTGGGTATCAAAGATTCAAAGAAACATTTGGTGTTGAAGTACTGCAGTTGTCTACATAGATACATTCAAGAGGAAATGGAGTTCCTTGACATATCCTCACTTGGTACGATGTAGAGGTATGCTGCCAAGATTGAGCATAATTTCAAACAGAAGAAGGAAGAGTTTGGATCTGTGAATCAAATGCAAGCAAAAGGTGCCCCCAAACCATAGAACAAAAGACAAATCCAAGGCATGGAGGCTCAAGAAAACTTGCCAAATCCGCAAGCAAAGAACAACCCTGCAAATCCAAAGAAGGACACGAGAAAGTGGTGTGAGTTCCATAAGAGTTCCACTCACAACATAAGTGAGTGTCGGGCCAAACAATTATTGGTGGCCGAGATGAGGGCTTATGAATTAGATGTATGCTCAGACTCTGAATCAGAGCTTGAGAAGGGGAATGATAGAGGAAAGAAGATTATCAATGCGGAGACCAACACCATTGTTTCCACCACAAAGATCCAAAAGGAAGAACTGAAAGATCCAGAGGAGGAGGAGTGTCTCTTCCACTCCCAAATGTGGGTAAAGGGTTCCACGCTACAGTTCATCATTGACAATGAGAGCCAAAAGAACCTCATTTCAGCAGAGGATGTGAAGCGGTTGGGCTTGCCAACCACAGCATACCCATAGCCGTACACCATCATGTGGCTTCACCAAGGACTGGATCTCCGCACTAGCCAACAATGTCGCCTTCACTACAACATCAAGCCCTTCACTGATGAGGTATTATGTGACATTTCTCCTCTTGATGTTTGTGATGTATTATTAGGCCAACAATACTTGTGGAAGCGACATGCTATGTATGACTCTCGGCCTCACGTTGTTATTGTTACTTTGGGAAATAAGTTGTATAGGATACCAGAGGTACCACTGCATGTCGTTATCTCTTTGGTCACTAAAAAAAATTCAGTAAGCTCATTTCCAAAACCGGGAAATTTGTTTTCCTGATGATCCTCCCTCAGAGAAAGAAGAATATTGTGGCCATGACCTCTAGGCAGGGCTCCTGCAGACGACAACAACGAATGGACAAGTTCTTGGAGGACTACAGAGACATATTCACCTCACCTGCATGGGTGCCTCTGCATTGTCAGGTCAAGCACCCCATCGATCTAACCCAAGGTGCATCCCTGCCTAATGGACCGATCTATCGATGCTCTATTCTAGAGAACGATGAAATCAAACGACAGATTCAGGAGCTGCTGCAGAAAGGTCACATCTGGCCAAGTTTATCACCCTGTGGGAGCCAGATCATGTTGGTGTAGAAGAAGGATGGGACTTGGAGACTCTATATTAACTATCRAGCACTGAACAATATCACCGTCTAGAATAGGTACCCGATCCCACAGATTGATGACCTTATGGACTAACTCAAAGGGGAAAAAAATTTCAGCAAGATCGACTTGAAGTCTRGKTATCACCAGGTACCAATCRAACCGTCCGATGTGTGTAAGACTTCCTTYAAAGCCAAGGAGGTCCTTTTCAAATGGTTGGTCATGTCTTTTGGGTTGACGAATGCTCCCACAACCTTCATGAGGTTGATGGATGACATCTTGTGGCCATTCACCAGCTCATTTGTAGTAGTGTACTTGGATGACATCCTGATCTTCAGCCAGAATTGGGAAGAGAACCTCCACCACATCTAACAGTTCCTCCAAACACTGCGGAAACACAAGTTGTGTTCCAATTTGGAGAAGTGCACTTTTTGCATGACCCAAGTTTAGTATCTAGCATACATTATTGATGAGTGTGGGGTGCATGTGGATCCAACCAAGATACAAGTCATCCGAGAATGGCCAACCCCAACCACTCTAACAGAGCTCTACATCTTTTCTAGGTCTTCTTAATTTCTACCACAGGTTCGTGTTGGGATTCTCTCATATCACTTGGCCCTTGAGTCAAGTCACCAAGAGAGGAGTGAAAGAAAAATTATTTTGGTTGGAATCTCAAAAAAAGGCATTCGCAAAATTGAAACATCGCCCTTGTTGTGCCCCAGTGCTCACATTACCAGACTTGCAACAACAATATGAGATCGAGAAAGATGCCTCTGACTATGATATTGGGGCAGTTCTTACTCAATAGGGGCATCCAGTGGCATATCACAGTGAGAAATTGTCTGACATAGTCCGAGAGAATCCCACTTACGACAAAGAAATATATTCCATTGTGCAGGCTTGCTGACAATGGAAGCATTACATTTTGGGGAAGGAAACTATCATCCACACAGACCACCAACCCCTGTAGTTCATACAGACACAAGGGAAATTTCAGAACGATCTCCATCAGAAAATATCATCATCATCTTAATATTTTATACCAACTATTGTATTCCTCAGATAGATCTTTCTAACGATGTATCATATGGGTCAAATGAAGATAGTATGCCAAAGTTATGACCTTGGGAAATTAATGTACCAATTTACCCCGATGGGGCCCATATTCTAGCATTTCATCTCATAGGGTTAGGTTTTTTGGATGTTTGGGGTTTCAATTGTTTCTCAATAAGAGATAGGCCTTCGAGTCTCATTGAAACACAGAGTTCAGAGGCATGTATCCACCACATATCTCCTCAGAGATAAACTACCAATGCCCTAGCTAGTTTATTTCTATTCTGTCTGTAAACAAATTTTAGTTCTTGGATATTAATGAAATGAAGTGTTATATCCGTTGCATATTTGTATTCATGGTTATTTTTGTATTCTGTTGCATTCCTGCATAAATCCAAATCAGTGGTATCAGAGAGGTCTGCTCTTTCTCGATCCTTGTTTGCATGCCCCCAACGAGGTCAGGGTATAGGGAGTTAGGGCTCGATCTGGTTGAACCTTTGCAAGATCAGTGTCACAAACCCCAACGATCGCCCATTGGGGACGAAAAGAAATACGAGGGAGCGGGGGATCGTATCAAAATATTGCTCGCGGAGGACCTTAAAAAACAAAGGAACGCAATGACATATAACTTTGCCCAGATCCTTCAACGATTTCCCATTGGCAGCGCATCTGCATCCAACAGCCACTCTGGAGGTGCAACCCCTTTTAAGGTACAAGTAAACTTTGGCATTCCCATATTTGATGGTCAAATAGATGCAGACATCGTAGATAGATGGTTGAATCTACTAGAAGGACATTTCTCGGTTCATGACTTTTTCGGTCGGGAGAAGATTATTTTTTCACTGCTCAAAGTCGCCCCCCATGTCAAGGACTGGTGGGAAACCTACTGTGGGAAAAAGGAYGARGAKGAAACCTCCCTATTCTCGACCATACACACTTATAATTCTTTCTAAGACACCATCAAGGAACAATATTATCMTGTGGGGAGCTATGAAGACAAGTACATAYAATTGACAACACTGTGGCAGTAAAGGGATCAAGATGTGCATGCGCTGAAGAATCTATTCCATACCCTGCCCACAAAGTTGAGTATCAAATATTCGGAGAAACATTTGGTGTTGAAGTACCGCAKTTGTCTACATAGATACATTCARTAGGAAATGGGGTTCCTTGACATATCCTCACTTGGTACGACGTAGAGGTATGCTGCCAAGATTGAGCAGAAATTCAAATAGAMGAAGCGAGACTTTGGATCTGTGAATCAAATGCAAGTGAAAGGTGCCCCCAAACYGGAGAACAAAAGACAAAGMCAAGGCATGGAGGCTCAAGAAAACCTACCAAATCTGCAAGCAAARAACAACACCGCGAAGCCGAAGAAGGACACGGGAAAGTGGTGTGAGTTCCATAAGAGCTCCACTCACAACACAAGTGAGTGTCGGGCCAAACAGTTATTGGTGGCCAAGATGAGGGATTCTAAATCAGATGTATGCTCAAACACTGAATCCAAACCTGAGAAGGGGAATGACAGAAGGAAGTAGATTATCAATGCGGAGCCCAACACCACTGTTTCCACCACGAAGATCCAAAAGGAAGAACCGAAAGATCCAAAGGAAGAGGAGTGCCTCTTCCACTCCTAGATGTGGGTAAAGGGTTCCCCACTACAGTTCATCGTTAACAGTGAGAACCAAAAGAACCTCATTTCAGCATAGGGTGTGAAGCGGTTGGGCTTGCTAACCACAGCATACCCATATATTTACACCATCGTGTGGCTTCACCAAGAACGGGCTTTCTGCGCTAGCCAATAATGTCACCTTCGCTACAACATCAAGCTCTTCACCAATGAGGTATTATGTGACATTTCTCCTCTTGATGTTTGTGATGTATTATTAGGCCAGCAATACTTGTGGAAGCGACATGCTATGTATGAGTCTCAACCTCGCTTTGTTATTGTTACTTTGGAAAATAAGTTGTACAGGATACTAGAGGTACCACTGCATGTCGCTATCTCTTTGGTTATTGAAAAAAAATGCAGTTAGCTCATTTCCAAAACCGGGAAATTTGTTTTCCTGATGATCCTCCCTCGGATAAAGAAGAATACTGTGGCCACGACCTCTAGACAAGGCTCCTTCAGACAACAGCAACGAATGGACAAGTTCTTGGAGGAGTATAGAGACATCTTTACCTCACCCGCAGGGGTGCCTCTGCATTGTCAAGTCAAGCAACCCATCAATCTGACCCTAGGTGCGTCACTGCCCAATGGATGGATCTATCAGTGATCTATTTTAGAGAACAATGAAATCAAACGACAGATACATGAGCTGCAGCAGAAAGGTCACATCCGGCCAAGTTCATCACCCTGTGGGAGCCAGATCATGTTGGTGTAGAAGAAGGATGGGATTTGGAGACTCTGTATTGACTATCGAGCACTGAACATGATCACTGTTCGGAATAGGTACCTGATCCCACAAATTGATGACCTTATGGACCAACTCAAAGGGGAAAACAATTTCAGCAAGATCGACTTGAAGTCCGGGTATCACCAGGTACCAATCGAATCGTCCGATGTGTCGAAGATTTCTTTCAAAGCCAAGGAGGGCCTTTTCGAATGGTTGGTCATGCCTTTCGGGTTGACGAATGCTCCCACGACCTTCATGAGGGTGATGGATGACATCTTGTGGCCATTCACCAACTCATTTATAGTAGTGTACTTGGATGACATCCTGATGTTCAGCCAGAATTGGGAAGATCATCTCCACCACATCCAACAGTTCCTCCAAACACTACGGAAACACAATTTATGTTCCAATTTGAAGAAGTGCGCTTTTGGAATGACCCAGGTTCAGTATCTGGATACATTATTGATGAGTGTGGGGTGCATGTGGATTTAACCAAGATCCAAGTCATTCGGGATTAGCCAACCCAAACCACTCTAACAGAGCTTTGCATCTTTTCTAGGTCTTGTTAATTTCTACCATAGGTTTGTGTTGGGATTCTCTCATATCACTTGGCCCTTGAGTCAATTCACCAAGGGAGGAGCGAAAGCAAAATTATTTTGGTTGGAATTTCAACAGAAGTCGTTCGCATAATTGAAACATCACCTTTGTTGTGCCCCAGTGCTCACATTACCAGACTTGCAACAACAACTTGAGATCGAGAAAGATGCCTCTGACTATGCTATTGGGGCAGTTCTTGCTCAATAGGGGCATCTAGTGGCATAT
>JASDQU010690198.1:0-18851 GCA_032191745.1 Picea mariana
TTAGGGTCCCTTAGTTTTTTATCGAGAGGCTTTTTATTGCCTTCTCAGGGATCCCCTGGGCGAAGCATCTCTAGGTTTTCATTTCCTATGGCTTTTATCTTTTACCAGCTGCTTTTACCCCCTGGGCCTTTAGCCCCTTCTTCCCACAAGACAAGATGTACCCTGGAAGGTCATTCTAATGGCAAGACTAGGGGAATGGGATGGATGAGCGGGGTTTTAAGATGTAAAAGTGATAATATGGTGGGAGAGGACGATGGCTCTGCAAACCCCCCTTGGTGGCTAACCAAAACCCACGAATATCAACTTGCTAAGCTACCCCATCAATTACCCCAACAGTGGTCAAGTGGATTAGTGTAAGATCCAAGCAGTCATCCAAAATGAAAAGGACCTAATGCATACATAAGAAGGTTATAATGATCAAATATGACACATACCATGATACCTCGGACCAATTACCTCATGGAGCAAGAGCCCTTTCTGATGCAAGCCCAAGCCGGTAGTGATGGAGGCTGGTACTGCTGATAGGACAAAGCTGGCCGAGAAGAAGAAAGATGGGCCCTCCAGGGCCATGCTCAAGTCGCTCCTGCTCTCGGTACTCCATGTCTAGGACCATGTGGGCCTCGAGACATGATCTCCTAGTTATCCCTGGATATCGGGGATAACAGAGACATCATCCCCTTTCCAAGGTGACATTAGCCGCTTCTAGGGCAAATGCAGCCTCCTGGAGCAAAACGTTAGCCCCCCTTGGGCTTCTCCAACTGCCACCCGTGCCAAAACTGCCAAAGATGCCTCCCAAAATGTCCATACTGTTCGGTGACGTCATGGGCATCTTGGGAGACATTCTGGGCCTTCTAAGGCCATCGTTTCTATGGAGAGGACTCACCCCCCTAGGTACAGGTCTGCTCAGCTGACTCTAGTGGATTCCTCTGCTCTTCCCCAGTGCAAACGCTTTGCCCCCTGCTGGGGTCTCATCACACGCCCGTGTTTTTTGTTCAAATCTAGAAATGGCAGCAACCAATCTCAGGTTTGAAGACCGGTTGGATGGAACATTTAACTTTTTGTGTGGGAAGGCGAGGGTAACCTTGCTTTTTAAGGAACATGATCTTTGGGAGATTGTAGAAAAGGTTGTTCCTGTTGATGTTTGGTAGCTGCGGGAGGATCTTTCCCTCCTAGATGACCTTTCTTAGATGCAAAAAAGATTACAAAAGCAAGAGATCCATTGGACAGATGTTGAAATATCCTAGAAGAGATGTCAGCTCAGAAGAATAAAGAATAATGAAAAGACACCTTCCTAGAAGAGAAGTCGGCCCAGCTAGAAGGACAGGAAGACTATAAATAAGGAGGCACCTTAGCTCATTTGTTCACTCACTCACACTCTCTCAGCTACACAGTAGCAAGGCGCAAGTTTGGAGAAGGTGGCGCAGATGCTGCAGTGACTCAATTTCTTCTTGTTCAGTCTTTTGGTATCTCTCTCTTGTGCGCTACTCCTTGAGGAGGTGCATTACCTTGGTATAGTGTTGTTGCTGCAGCTGTGGTGGTATTTATGGATGAGCTAGCCCTTGAGCTAGGGTTTATTTGTTTGGACTTGCTTTGTGAACGAAATCTATCTAAGAAAGGTTGTTGGGTTTTTCCCCCATTTGAGGTTTTCCGAAGATAAATCTCTTGCGTTCTTTTTGTCTCTCATTTATGCTGCTACTGCTCAGTACATGATCTATATATGTTAATGGTAATGAAGTAAAAGAACACTAGTAACTCTAATTCTCTGTAAATAAGGAAAATCTAACAATTCCTACACCGACAAATGTAACTCAGTTGGCAGCTCATCAAAAGGAGGACATCAAAGCCTAGAGAGTGATCATGGATGCTATGAAGGATCATTTGATCCCTCACATGACAAAGAATCAATCGACTAGAGAAATGTTCAAGGTTCTAGTGGATTTCTTCATAGTGACAACTTGAATAGGAAGTTGATCTTGAGAAACAAGATCAGATCCATCCAAATGCAAAGATCTAACAATGTTACCAGCTACTTCATGAGCATCACCCAGACATGTGATCAACTTGCAAGTATAGGGGAGAAAGTGGATGACGTAGAACTTGTAAATGTGGCATTGAATGGTTTCACCAAGTCATGGGAACCATTTTTCAAGGGAGTTTGTGCTCAGGAGAAACTTCTCAATTAGGAGAGGCTTTGGGAAGATTGCATCTAGGAAGAGACTCGGGAGGAGTCTAAAGCCTACAGGAAAGGAGATGGAGAGGAGAACCTGGCCGTGGTTAGTCAGGCCAAGAAGGGCAAAGGAAAGGGTTCCAAGAATAATAGTCAGGGGGGAAACCTTGTAGCCGGTAAGAAGAAAGAATTGAGAAAAATCAAGTGTTTTTCATGCCACAAGAGTAGTCATTATGCATCACAGGGTTCGAAGAAGAAGGGGCAAGGGAAATCGCAACAGGTAGCAGCATCAGTGAACATTCAGTTGGATGAGTTTGCTGCAAAGCTTGAGAAGGAATTCACACTAATCTTTTGCCTCTCAACACAGTGACAAGGAGTGTGCGGTACTTGGACAGTGGTGCATCACGTCATATGTTAGAAGCATGGAAGATATTCAACAGTCTGATGGAGAAAGACTCAGGGATCCAAGTGGAGCTTGGTGGTGATGCCAAGTATACAGTGAAGGGGGAGGGAACAATCTTATTTCAGCTTGAGTTAGGAGGTTCGTTTGAGGCTGTAGTGTACCTTTGTGCTAGTCGAGGCTTCCAAACCTCTCAGTTACCAATCTGTACACACTTCTTACATAACTCATACTGGAAATTATAGAAAAACACATGCATTCACAATTAAACACATTTAAATCTCAGAGTAAACATATAGTTACTGTTATAGTTAGACAATTCATAGCTTTCAACAACAATTCATTTACACAGCGGAAAACATGATAACAGATCCAGTATAGTCATGATAAAATGTGGTAAAAATATAATTGAACACTTATCTTGTGACGGTGGAGAAATCCACCAACCAAATGCAGGCCTTCCACGAACCTCCCAGCCGTAGACCGCACTGCTCCTCAACTCAACAGTGGGTCACCCCCGAGCTGGGACAAAGCTCCACCCCAGAGCAAGGAATCCAGACTCGGGCTGAGGTTATAGGGAATTTTAGTCACACACAACCACCAGGAAGAACGTGCTCCACGCTCACTGCCCACAGACCCTCATTCCCCACATGCCTGTTCCACCCCAGGAGAGTGCACCTTCTCTGTCACCTGGACAGTCCTTCGGTTGCCAGTCTCCCTTACCTTGGGTTACAGGAACAGACCGGACCGGAAGTCTCCGGGTTCTGTGGCAGCTACAGGGTTCCTTCCAGGAGCTCTCTCCTTCCTCTGCGCACTCTCTCACCTGAAGGGAGTCGCTCACAGGCCAACAAGCCTCACGCAGTCCAGAACTGCGTACCACAACAACCCACGGAAAAACAAACATAGGTTTCCCGAACTGGTTCAGCAATCTCTGGATGGTTTCCAGTCACGGCTTCGGAACAGGGACACCACGCATAGGCTCGCTCAGTTTCCCGAACAACAAGACTCTTCCCCGAAATCAACATTGGCTTCTCGCAAGCTGGGGATTACACGCACGAGTTATCTCAGAGACAGACATAGACTCCACAGCTCCCAACAGAGGGTGTACACGGATTCTTCCACGCAAAACACAAGCTTCCTCTCTGTAACAGACATACACGAGGTCTCTTGCAGACTGGCTCGTACCACTCGCGCTCAGGGTAGTCGGGTCGAATGGAATGAGAGAGATCCCCCCCCCACGGTTGTTCCTTACTGTTTTATTTGCATGCGTCAGGGTGGACATTTGTCACCCTGGGAACTGCATGCCTCTCTGTACACGCTCTTCCTTTTAGCAGGAACTTAGGATAAAATAATATGCTCATGACTTTTTAGGAAATAATATTAAAATATTATTCCAGGCCTAAGCCCCCTAGGCTTAGCCCCTAGGCTCCACACTCAACCCCTTTCCCACCTTCCAGCCCCTAGTTCCCTTGCCTACTCTGTGGACGCTCAGTCCCCCTTCACTCATTCATCATGGTCGGTCTGCACTTGGCGGGTGTTTATATTTTATTGATGATTCTGCATACATACAATACAACAACAGGCTCCCGACCCTCAAACACTTAGGCTTCCTGGCCTAACAAACACATAAGCCTTCCGGCTTATACAAAACTTGGCTCACCAACCTATAGAACACATTTACAATTCATTGCATACAGTATGATCTGTAACGGGGCTCGGCCTTGGGGACACTACAGAGGCCCAGGATGTGCTTTATGTACCAAGGCTGAAGAAGAATTTGCTCTCAGTCTCAGTTATGGAAGACAAGTATTTGGCTGTCATGTTCAAGAAAGGGAAAGTACTCATATGTCTAGAGGGAGCTATCCCTGACACATGAGTGAATATTAGGGCTAGAGAGGGCAATTTATACGGGTTGAAGGGAAAACCTGTTCAAATAGCTTTGGTACATGACAGTGACAACTTGTGTGAGTTATGGCATAGGAGGATGGCACACCTGCATTGCAGTGCATTATCGATTTTGATGGAGATTGTCATTGGTCTTCCAGATTTTAGTGTTGAGCAACAAGGTGTGTGCAGAGGGTGTGCACTTGGCAAGAATGCCAAGGCTACTTTTCGAAGGAGCAGGAGTAGGTTCAAGGGGATCTTTGATCTTATACATTCAGATGTGAGTGGACCGATGTCAGTGGCATCAATGTAGGGCACTCTATATTATGTGACATTTGTTGATGACTTTTCCAGGAAAACTTGGATCTTCTTTATGAGGACCAAGGATGAGGTCTTCAATTAGTTCCGGGATTTTATGGCCCAGGTGGAGTGTAATGTCCCCCACCTCTTGATGACGAGGTATGGAGGAGACTCAATGGCTTAGGCATCCCCACTAGGCCATAGTCTCATGCTAAGTGGAAAGGTCAACCAAACTAAGGTTATATTCTTAAGTTGACTTGATGAAAAAATGAAAAAGAGTTAAAAGATAACTCACTGAAGGAATAGAAGCACTGGAGGAGTAACCCTAGGGGTTAACCTAACTCAACAGGAAAATAGCAGAAAAGTATAAATAGAAGGTTGGGGCACACCTATCATTCATTCTGAATTTTGGTATTTTGTTGTTGATGCTCTTGAGCATACAGTTTTGAGGGTTTTGATAATATAAACCCTAATGATCAGCCTAGTGGTGAAAGATTCCACTCACCTAGCTCCAAGCTTGGTCTCGAGGATGAAATACTCCACCCACACCATTCTACAGCTATCATCTACCAAGGAGGACTAGCAGGGTCTTACCATTTGGATCAGGAGGGTCGTACCAGCTAGGGTGTTCTTGCAAGGGCGCACCAACTGTTGAGGAAGAGTTCGATCTAGCCAAAGGAAGGAGCTTGAGAGTTTTCCAGCATTAGGGTTTTGCTTGCAAGCCCTTGCTCATCATTTTGAGGGATTCTTGGAGGAGTTATCACGTTCCTATCATTTACCGCGGGTTGGGACGATTTCAGGAGGAAGGGTACGACTTGGAGATTCAGTAATTCTCAGATCTAGAAGGTTATAGGCTAGATCTGATCTTTAGACTTCTCTCAAGTGCTTGTGGATGCCTGATCTATCATCTGGGAGAGTTTCAGACGATTCAGAGGCCCAATTCAGCTAGGCCATACTATTGGCCATATTCAGGGTTTCAGGAGGGCCATACCATTCTAGGGTTTCTGCAGTTTGAGGAGGAAGCTTCAGTTATTGAGCTTCATACTTCAGGAGGAGGCTTCCCTTGCCTTGATCCATCATTGAGGAGAGTTTGGCAGCATCAGGAGGTCTATATATATTCAGGAGGGTTGAACCCTTGGTGTCCTTGTCTTCAGCAGGCCGTACCAACAGTCATCAGGGCCGTACCAGTTGCTTGTGGGGAGGCCAAGACCCTAGTTTTGCAGTTGAGCGTTCATCTTCTCTTAGCAGCCTTTGGGAGGCTTGATTTGTATCTCCAGGAGCATTTTGTATACAACTCTATTATTTTCTTGAAGCCATCTACTTCAGATCTGCTTCTCTATTGTATCAAGTGCTTGCTTTCTTATAATAAAGTTCATCTATTTGCTTGTGATTCCTATCTTGTGTAATGATGATGGTCTTCATATGATTAGAATGATTCTTGTATAAATCTATGATTGAATAACAGAATAAACCCCAAGGCCGAAATATTCATGGCGAACCCGCATACACAAAAAACAATAATCAAATCAGTGGTTAGCTAGTGATTCCAAGCAAAAAAATTGGCTTGGGATCATTACATGGAAAACTAGACAGGGAAGAGGATGAAGGTCCTAAGGTCGGATAATGGGGGAGAGTACACCTCCAATGTCTTCAAGGATTTTTGCAAGGAGGCAAGGTCAAGAGGGAGTTGTCAGGCTTATGCAACCCTCAGTATAATGGGGTTGTGGAGAGAAAGAACAGGTCCACCATCGATTCTGTTAGGGCTATGATACAAGTCCAGGATCTACCTATGTTCCTTTGGGTAGAGGCATTTAACACGACAGTATATGTGTAGAACGGGAGTCCTTACAGGTTATTGGGGGACAAGACTCTTGAGGAAGCATTCACGGGAGTGAATCTAGAGACAAGGCATTTGAGGATATTTGGTTGTCCAATATACAATCATGTGCCTATGGAGAAAAGGATGAAGCTGGAGCCTTTAGGGGAGAAGAGCATATTTGTGGGTTACAACGAGACCTCAAAGGCTTACAGCATTTTCATACCAACATAGAGGAAGACAATTGTGAGCAAAGATGTTAAGTTTGAGTAGAATTTGGCATCTAGGAAGTCTCATGAGTTATGACTAGTGGCAACGGACGAGGATCAGGAGGCTCTGAAGGGAGAACAACGTTCAAAGGCTTCTAGTTCATGGAGTCAACCTTCAGGTGGGGAGGAGTTAGCCCCTTGTAGTTATGTCTGAAGACCCAAGTGGTTTGAGTAGACATTGAAGGATGCTCAAGAGCATGTTGAGGCTCCTAGGAGCACAGTTAGGGAGAGTAGGCCTCCAAAGAAGTTTCCAAACTTCATGGCACTAAGGAGTAACATCATTGAAGAAGCAGCAGACCATCATGTTTATCAGAATGTTATGGTGTAGGATGATGTGCAGGTTATTGTGCTAGGATCAGTTTTGGTGACTGTTTGACATCAAGAAAAATGATTTCTAGCATGCAAAGCCTCTTGGGCCCTAGATGTCGTTTTCCAATGTTGCAACCGACTTCATAGATAAAAGCATTCCCCAAATGTTAGGTATACCAACGACCACGACACCCATCACAATGTCTATGTCGAGGTATGTTGCAAGGCGAACTTCTAAATATTCTATCAAACCATATGCACTAATGGCCTTGGAATCAATTCCACGAACATTCCCATAAGGTCTCGTGATTTCCAAGCCCAACTGTCTCATGACCCATAAAGTCATGACATTTGCAGATGCCCTAGAATCTAGCATACAATTGTGGAGTCATCTATCATTTATCTTTAGGGAGATAAAGAAAGGTGGGCACTCTTCACCGAATCATCTGCAATGGTTTGCTTGTATCAATATGGGAGGGTCTCTAGGTTCCCTTTGTACCCTAAGGAATCTCTCAACTTTGTTTGTCATTGAAGGAATCTTAATCATCTCTGTGAGAGGTATCGATACATTTACTTTTTCCAAGATGCTAGCTATGTCAAGACTCAATATTCAAGTCGTTTTCATCATTCCTTAGCAATGTTGGTTGAGGAGGAACACTATCTCTAGATGGTGCAGGGAGTCTTGGTCAAGGAAATCTAGGGTCATTGGGAGGAGGTTGGGGCGCATTCTTTTGTCTAGCATAAACTTGCAACTCCTTCCCAAGCCTCTCTCTTGATTCTTCGTCCATTTGGCTCAAGATTCCATCCTGGCCCTCTTAGCAGCCTCCTTCTTTCGTTCCTTGAGTTGCTCTTGGGTTACTTTGAAATAGTCCTAAGAATATATGGTGAAGGTAGACTCCAAGGTATCAAGAAAATTTTTGCAGTTAGGATCCCCATCATTATTGCTCGAGCACTCATGATCCCAATCTGCATCCCCACAAGGAAAACACCAAGGAGTCTCTTCTTGGTCTATGACATTAGTCAATTTTAAGGTATTAGGGACTCTTTGCTCATTTGGAGGCCTAGGTCTCCATGTTTGGTTCTGCCTTTGGGGTTGAACCTTATAAGGAGGCTTCATGGTTTGTTGTTGCACCCTTTCTATGTTTGTAATCTCGTTCATCATCAAGGTTTGGTTTTGAGTGAGGCCATTCATAGCTTCCTCGATCTTTTGGGCCCATGGAGTGCTTGTTTCTTGGGTTGGCTCGATGTTATGCAATGTTCTTGGCTTGCTATCAACTTTGGTCCTTGAGGCATAGAAGGGTTCAACCTTAGAGGACAAAAGATTAGCCTCAATCCTTGCAACTAGCTCTCGGGCTTCTTCAAGAGTCTTTGGGAGCTTGTCCTTGAGAATGAACCCAAAATGTCCTAGAAAAGAGTTGGTATAGAGGAAAAGAAGGTCTTCGCTTCTGGGGCAAAGTCTACTAGGAATTTGTCGAAGCAACTTTTCAAATCTGGTATCAAATTCTCTGATAGTTTCATTTTCTTTCTTTCTCATTTTGCTAAGTTGCAGCAACATGTTAGGGTCTTCTTTAGTGCCCCCATCTTTTTATGAAGGCTTCATGAAAGGCATCCCAGTTTTTTATACCCTTGCTAGGAAGACTATTATACCATTTCCTAGCGTCTTCAACAAAAGTGGTAGACAAGAGTTTCATGACTACATCTTCGGCATCATCATCAATGGAATGATTTTGGAAACGAGCCCAGATATTATCCAAGTGCTCTTTAGCAGTAGCAACATCATTACAAGAAAATTTTGGCAACCACTTTTCAAACTTCTGAGGCATGTTATGAGGATAATCTTGGGATTGCAGACATGACTAAAGGTTTGAAGACATTTGACACCCATGGCTTTTGAGCCATTTGGGATAGAGGAAGCTTTCCACCGAACAAAGATTTGACAGTGAGTGAATTGGGGAAGCTTTCTTTTATAAGCTTTAGGAGCGTTAGCAAACCTCCTATTAGGGCTTTGATTAATGCTTTCAATAATTGAGCTTAGTGGCATCGTCAGATAGTCCCTTTAGGATCTGTTGACCACCTCTCCAACACAGGTGGTCAACTACATGTGCCATGAAGAGATGCATCATCAGATGCAAATTTGTTGAAGACTTTTGGTTCTACAGGCCATGTTTGGGCCCAACACTTCTTGTTGTAACTGGAATTTCCACACCCCTGCGTGGGTTAATAATGTAATAGGTCTACATGAGTCATATCTAGGTCAGTTACCTTGGGATCGGTTCACTAAGAGAGTTCCTTTCACCAAGGGATTTTTATCCTCGGGTTATCAATTGGGCTATTCAGCCTTATTGATTTCCCTTGAGTTTTTCCCTCACACTTGCAATAATTCCTCCAAAGTGGTGAACGAAGTTCTAGTGGGCTTACCTTTTGGTAACTATTGTAAGGAATCATTGTAAATGACCATGCAAGACATCTTAGAAAGTTTCGCAGAATTCTGTCGAGTCTAGATTAGTTTTTTTCAATTAATTAAATTTTAATTAAATTTCCCTAAGTTTGGATGTTTAATTATTTAATTAATTAATTATTTTTGAGCAAATATTGTAAAAACTAGGTCCTTGGACTTTTGATAGGGGTATTTGTGCTCAAAAGAAATCAAATAGCACCCCCTACATCCATGGACCAAGTTTTAGCTCGGTCGGACAACTTTTGCTATGGGTTTGTCCACCCAGAGTGTCAGTCAGTCTAAAACAACAATTTTAATTGCTAAAGTCCAAACATGGCAAAATTGTAAAAATGTAATAATGAGTTAAAAGGATGTTAAATGATGGTTAGAAGTTAGAGAGAGACTCCCTAAACCTAAACCTGCCCATCCAACCTTGTTTCAACCCTTTAAACACCCTTACCCCCTCACCACACTCAAAAGTTACGCCACCCTAGGGGGATTGACGTTTTTCCTTGGAGATTGGTCATTGTGACCTACATGGGGCCCCTTCTCTTGTGCTTTCCCTTCCTTTAACCCCCACATCTCACCCTAAGGTGATCCCACACCTTTTCCCTCATCCCAACACCTCCATCCTTTCCATCTCCCCCAAGTGGTGCGCCCTCCAAGAGGAGTTACGCCCCCCTTCACTTGGAAAATTCTAGAAATAATTTTTAAAAATTATTTAAAATCCTTCCACTCCCCTAGCACAAATCACATAGCCTCCCACTTTCTTTTGTGTGATCCCAACACCTCCCACACCTTTCTACACCCTAGATCTAGGATTCAAACCCTAGATGGTGCGCCCTAGCCTAGAGATCTGCTCTTATGCTTGGTGGTGAACACTTGGCATTGATCCAAGAGAGGTAGGTTTTCCTCTCCAAGTATAAATAGATCCCTCTCCTCACTCCCAACTCACCATATCTTGAGCTAAGGTTATGCTACTTGATTTCTCACTCTCTCTCTCTTTCATTCATCATTTTCATTCTCTAGCTCTTAAGGTTTTGGAGATAGTTTTCTCCAAGATACTTTTCCTGAGTAATAAAGAGAAAATCTTTGGAGGATTATTGGAAGAGTTATGCACATGTTTTTTCTTGCCATACACATGAGGTAATGTTGTTCTAATTTTGTTTTGTGATTGCATCCATTGGATCCTAAGGTAAAATGTTATTTGGGTAGATCTAGTAATGCACATGCTTGTAGATCTATATATCTTGATATGCTAGATAGGATTGAAATGTCATCTTATTAGTGGATGCAACATAATGTCTATTGTATGCCATCACTTTTCAAGGTTTTTGTCGGTTTAACTTCAAGAGTTTCATTGGGAACACCTCAAGCAAGAAGGCTCCCTTGAGACACATTCAAACTCAATTCCTTTCTCACTATTATTCTTCTTCTATATTGTTGTTCTTTTCCATCAATATGTCAGCTAGCATAGCTTAGTAAGATAGGTCATTTTCAAACAAATATTTCAAAATTTTCTTCAAAAAAATGTTTGCCCTAAAAAGGCAAATGTTTTTCTTCATTCTTTTGGTTGTGTGTAGCATTTCCAGCAAGGATACCTTGCTGGTTTTTGCAAGTTCAGATCTGGTTGAGAGGGGTTTTGGCTACCCAAAGACATCCACACAACACTCAAAGACCCCCCAAAGGGATTGGTAGCTATTTCTCAAGCTCCTTCTTCAAATTTTAAGCATTTTTAGTCTTTTCTTCTCCTTCTTTCTTGCTTTAGGTGGCTCATAGTTGTGGGAGAGTGAGTGGTACGGCCTCCTCCCACATGTAAGCCTTGGGGTAGTTGAGATTTAGCTTAGATCTTGCTTTTTCTTTCTTGATTTTTGCCTTTTTGAACCAAGACGTGGGGGTTTGTGAGATAAAGGGTATCTCCCAAACCCTAGGATGTCGGGTTAGGGTTTGCTTGTTTTCTTCTTGGTTTGCTTGCCTTTCTCTCTTCTCTAATTCTTTTCTAAGTTAAGAAGCTTAATTAATTGCCTACCTATTTGGGAGAGGAATACCCCAAAAGGTTGGGTTAGGGTTTAATTTGTGGTTGAAGATCTAATTGGTTAATGCTCTAAATGTTCTAGATCTAGATCTAACACTTAATAATTCTCTAGCTTAAGCGTGTTGGGCCTCATAATCAACTTAACTAGATCTCATGCATGCTTGTTCACTACAAGTGTTTATCTTTATGTTCCATGCTTAGATCTATAATCCTTAATGTTTAGTTGCTTCAATAAGTGGATGGTGTTCTTCCTTATTGCATAGATCTCTTTAATGTCGTTTGTCGTATGCTCTAAGTAATTTCATCGATAAGTTGATAAGTAGGCAAGCACTTAAATTTCTTATTCTTTCTCACACTTAATGCTCATATCTTATTGTTCTTAATCATTAGATAAGTGTGTTTCTCTTTTCATCTTGTTGGCAAGTTGTTCTTGCCCTTGCACTTTATTTCTTTACTTTGCAAGCTATCTAATTGTGCATCTAAGTGACTTGCTCTCACATAGCATATATGTGTTAATGCCTTTCATTTCATAATCTTAATCAACACACTTTAAGGCTGAAGTGAGTTTCGGCCAAGTCACTAATTCACATTTTAAAAGTGTCATAAAACTCTCAAAACACTCTAAAACACTCCTAACGTCTACCTAATTCATATAATAACTTAATAGACTATTTAGGGTACCTTAGACCACCATCTTCACCATCTAAAACAGGGATTGAGGGGAAACGGAAGGTGTAGGCCGGGGACGGTCTCACGGTGCACGGGATGCGTCCTTTCAATAAGAACTCGATCTTTCGGGCTGACAAGCAAAACTAGGGTGGCAACACTTATTGAGCATCCAACAGTCATTTGGCAATAGGGGGAGGAGGCTTTGGTGAAATAATTTTTAAGGGTAACTAAAATCTTTCAACCTTAAGAAACCCTTAACTTATTCAACAATTAAACCTTGGCCTCGATCATTTAAATACTTAGTGGGTTTAATAACTAAGGGTGAGTCTTCTTCATCTTCATAATACTTGTACTTGAAACTCTTAAATCTTCATTGATGATGTATTGATGATGATCTCATAAATGTAATGTGATGCTTTGATCTCCTTGTATCCTGCACATAAAACAGTTAAAGTGGTTAGCTTGCTTGTTGTACTCTAGCATTTTTTTACCTGTAGATCTTGTACTTAATTTTGATTCAATTATTCTTTTGTAAGTAATATTGTAATCATACTTGTAAAGAACCTTCCTTTAACTTTAGTTGACCCCTTGCCCAATCTTAGGCACTAGTCTTAGTTTTTTTAGTAAAAGGTCTTGCTTAGCATACTAACCCTTGCATATTGCATTGTTGCTTGTGCATCTTAGGTTAGAATTCCCCAAGCCTTAACAAATTAAAACTAACTCCTAGAACTTAACTCTAAAACTAATCTAGAAACTAGGGACTACCCCCCTTGGCTTCCCTAGGAGTTAGCCTAGACGGAAGAGGTTTCGGTCAAAGTGTCAGTGTGGGCTATGAACCTAGGCATTGTGCCTCCAAGGACACACTGAGTGAGCCAGACTTAGCTCACGTTTGCAAGTGTGTATTAGGACGACAACAGGATCCTCAAAGGTAAGTGAGGGATTCTACAATTAGTGGAGTCACTAGGTAAACTTGAGGATAAGGACTTTGGGATAAGTTTACCAAAAGGATGTCGTGGGGAGAATGACCCAATCATCTCCGACAACGGCATCAAAATGTTATCACAAGATTTGTACTTGTGCAAAGCTCTCCACAAAATCTCAATCTTTTGTAACAAATAGAAGTTTCTACCACTGTCACCTAAGTAGATACTTCCCTCATTTTAGTGATGGAAGAAGGTCCAACACAAGGGAGGCTTCCCTGGTGACCTCAATGGATCAAATAGCAAGATTAGTTGAGTCTACAACCCCCTATCTTGGTCACCTAAATGTTAGGTCTAGGTCTATGGAGAGGTAAGGAAGGTAACGGGGTAATTGGTTCACCTGTACGAGACAAATAAACAATCCAAAGCATAATATAGACAATTACCAAGTTATATAACTCATTAATGACCTCTTAGACACTAGATAAGCAAATAAACCCATTGTTGTTGCAAATTACAGCAGTAAGACAATGTATAACAACAATTAATCTTTTGTAACAAAAATAGGAAAACGTACCTAGAAATATAGCAATTGATCATATAAATTAAGTCTTCAGCGTGTGTAACAACATCCAATTGCTAGATCTTAATTTTGAGTATCTTTAGTCACTATTGCAAATTCCTATGCAACAATTAAAGCAAACCCTAGTGGTTGTAGCAAACTTTTATAACAACAATAAATATCATTTGTTTGCTAGGGTTAGAGTTAGTAGGGTAGGTTGTATTTCTTTGAGAGAGACAATACTAATTCTAAGAATGTTTTCACCACAAAGAGAACTCTAGACTAGTGTTGTTGACTTTTCTAGGGAAAATGGAGTCAAGCATGAAACACATGAAGAAAGACTTAGATAATCAAGAAGAATGAGGTTCAAACCCTAAAGTGAAAAGCCTCTTGGGCCTTAGGACTAAACCTTCAAGAAAATGATTTCTAGCATGCAAAGCCTCTTGGGCCCTAGATGTCGTTTTCCCTCTTCTATATGACCTAGGTCAAGGATCAAATGACTAAGATCAAAACCTTAACGTGCAAAGCCTCTTGGGCCTTAAGCCATTGAATCTTAGCAAGAGACTAGGTCTTTTAATGCTTTCACCAATCTTGGACAGACAAAAGTATTAAAGGAGAGAAAGACTTATGTCCCCTTCCTAGGGTTTTACTAGGACAAACTACATGCAACAAGATATCAGTTAACAATTATACCATGAGAAAACACAAAAGCTTATAGAAAATCACTTACTTATCCAAGTCGCTATGCCAAGAGAAACCTTAGTTGCACAAGATATCATCCAAGAAAGCAAAGCATCCACAAAAATTTTCCTCCAAGAGTAGCGCACTAGATCCAAGAGACAAGAAGATAATGTTGATGTTTTGGTAGGTGCAGGAGGTATTCCCTCATGGACAACTTTTCCTAGAGAAGAAGAAGATTCCAAGAAGTCGAAGGAAGACCATTGAATAGTTGAAGAGCACCCCGGAAAAGAATAAAGTGAAATTTGAAGACCCGGAATAAGAAGTCGGCCCCAGATATGTGCTCAGATTAGTATAAATACAAGTCTGGGTCAATTCATTTGTACAACCACAAAGTTCTCCTTTTGCATTGAGCACTAGGCAGTTGCAACAATTTGGCTATTTCTGGTTTCTGGTTCTATTGGAGAGTGCGCCCCACTTGGGGAAGGATATTCGTGGTGGCCCTTTGTTAATGTTTATGCCATTATTATAGTTCTTTGCATTTCAATAGATAAGAGCAACATAAGAACAAGATCACTGAGAAATACACATTCACAAGAGACACGGCATTTATCCTGGGAAACCCTCTAGGGGAAGAAAACCCAGCAAAAACTTCCTTATCATAAATTGCCAATACAACGTCAAGAGATAACTCAAACCAATACAGATAGTCCTCTCCAAAAGATGCGCCACTCTTCTCCCTCTCTCCTTTGCCGGTAACAGATCAGAACTTGTCTCTCAAACTGAGCAAGTGAGTTGTGTTCAAATGAGGCGCTAGCCTCCTGTATTTATACAAGTTCTGGCACGTGTGAAGTGTCTCTTCATTGGCAGGGCCGACTTCTCAATCTAGGTGGATAAACCCACCTTTATTATATTTCTGGGTCTCTTAATTAACTGTTGGGGCCGACTTCTTATTCTGCCTATTATAATTGTTTGTTGACCAATCCGCAAAAGGGGATTTGGTCCTAATACAATTACCGACATGATTAATCCACAATGGGGATTAATCCAATGAATAAAATAACAATAATAAGAAGAATGCTCTTCGCAGTTACATTATTTCAACACCCTTGGTGATTTCTCTTGTGCGCTACCTCTAGAGGAGTTGCACTAAGGTTGTGTGGTGTTGCCCACTTGCTTCGTGCCAGTTGCAGTTGCAGTTACAGTTCCAGTAGTAGTTGTAGTTGTAGATGTAATTACGTGTTGTGTTAGTTCTATGGTGCACTATCTAGCTCTAGTGATGTGCCTATCTTGCAGTTGTTCTGTGGTGTTGCTCAGTTGTATACCCTTGCTAGGGTTTGACAAGAAGAAGATAAGTATTTGTTCTCAGGGTTTCTTCATTGCTGGTTTGCTCTTGTGAATACAGCTTGTTCATGGTTGTATTGGAATATTGGAAAGATTCTCTCTAAGAAAAGTTGGTTGGGTTTTTCCCCCATTTGGGGTTTTCCCAGGATAAATCTTTGTGTCCTCTTGTGCTTGTTTATTTGTTGCTTATATATTTCAGTATATGATTATTGAATGTTAAAACAAGATAAAAATGCTATGTTAAATCTAATGTTAACGAAACTAATGAAAATCTAACAGATAAGAGAGTACACTTTTCTAGAAATCCTACTCACAAGTGTGAGGGGAGAAGTGATGATGAAAAAAGAGTTGGAGCGCTAGCATTATTTATAAGGAAACCTAGCACTCAATTGTCCACAAAGTCAAGTAAAATGACAATAATCCATAATATAAGTGGAGCCGACCCCTCAAATTGCTTTTACAAATGATAAATCATGCTTAAAAAAAAATAAGAATGCCCTCCTAGATCACACGTGTGGTGACGTCATGCTCCAAGAGGGTGTGTGAAGGCCTTCCAAGGCCATGTCTCATCATCTCATGGTGCAATCAAGGTTAAGTTACAAAAGCAAGGTACAAAAAAATGTCAGGTTAAGTTATACAGAAGATTGATGGCTGTGCTCAAATGATAAAGTAATGAAGCAATTCTCTGCCTTATAAACTACTAGATTAATATTGTCCTCTGATAATATCTGTGAGTAGTAATCATTTCGTTCATTTCATGCTTTTTGAACTGGAGTAAACGCCTAGAAAACTTTGTAATGTATGCCAGATACTATTCAACTAAGATATCAATCTTAGTTGAATAGTATCTGGATCTCATTTTTCCATCTGGAGATAGTAATGGAAATCGACATATGAGGAAGAAAAGCTATGGAAAACATGAGAGGAGGAATGTCTTTCAAAAAGAATGAATGGATATCCCTCCCTCTTCATTTTTGCAACATGTTCAGATGGTCATGGGTGAAACCACCATTGCTTTCAAATTGCATTCTAGAGGATCACACTTACCTCAATCTTTGAGCTTGAGTTTGTATTAGATGACAAAAATGTTGCTATGTTCGTAAGAGGACCTGTTGTCAGAACTGTTACTTTTCTGCCCGACTCAAATCCATTCATTACATTCTGCAAGACTTCTTGTGCTTTAGGCTGTCGTAGTTCAGGGTGTTCAGTATCCCTTGGGGCTCCATATTTCACGGAGTTGTGGGCAGTGTATCTGCAGCAATTATTTCAGTTATTAGAGTGAGAAGAAATATGTGCATAAACTCTAATTAACTGTGTCCAGTGTAGTGGTTCCAATTCAGAAGGATTCCTCTCACAACAGTCTAATTTGATTTCAAGAAAATCAATGTAGTATCTATTCTTCTTGGATAATGTATCCACTTGGTGAAAATGGCCCTTGACACTTTGATCCAGACCATAATTGGGGTAAATTATTTATGCACCAAATTCCAACTATAATGCAACACAGGCAAACAATTAAACACTCATGTACAGGCTTTACAGTTTGCCATTAAATAAAGTATCTGAAGACACATTTCTTCAACGTTTCAGGAAGAAAACTGAGTCAAGGTCTATTGATTGAAGATTCCATATTTTCACCATAGACCAAACAATTTGTGATCATGTCCAATTGTATTAGCAGTTTCTGTCAAATTTATCCATACCAAACAAACTATATTCGTGCATACATAAACTCTTATAAGCAATAGGAAACCTTTTTGTTAATGCTTCTTATATTTATATTAATTTAACACAATCAACATTTTACAAAAAAATGGATGGCAGAAGTGGCCACTACCATAGGCTCATAAAGAGGCATAAATAAATGTTAACTCTAAAAATACTAAAACTGATGAAGGGTATTAAATATACAAAATCCCAAACAAAATCTAGCCATTTCTACAAAAATCATTGGCACGAGGCCAAATAGTAAAAGTCAATTACAAAAATCAAAGTCTGCCCCGAAGGATATAACAGCAGTAATCATAACATAATAATTTTAAGCATAGGGAACATGCTGTAGGCAATGCTTTATATGTCGTGTCGGGGAAAGTGTCGGCAAAGGTCCGGAATGTAAATTCTCGGCCACATCGGCGGAAAATGTCGGAATATGTCGCAAGACCTCAAAAAAATACAAAAACACTCATTTTTTTCAATTTTTTAAACTTTTAAAGCAACACCAACATCAAATAAACACTTTGCTACATAAATATGAAAACACAACCAATAAATAAGCTTTGTCTCATCATAAGTTGCTCATGGGATTTTTAAGCTAGTTTTATAGTGAGAGTTGGTTTAAAATAACTGCCCCTGTTGACCTAGGCTTAGGTTGGCTACATTTGTGTTCCATGGATTCAACTTAGCTATGTGAAGATCAAATGTTCAACTTGTTATCCAACTTGTTATGTGAAGATCAAATGTTCAAATTGCATCAAAGTTATTTCAATCTTAACCTTAAGTATCTACATGTTGGTATTTTAAATAAAATATCTACTATACCTTTGTAGCCACATTGAGATAAGAGATAATATGGAAACCAACAAGCTCCATGGCTGCTTCTTGCACAAATGGTAGATTCATGAAACCTACCCTCCACAACACATTTAACATATGTATCACCTAACTCTCTTGAATCTACTTCAATGATTTCACTCACCTATGGCATTGCTAGAAACATGCGATCAGACAAATTTATCCTTCATATAATCAATCAAATATGATACAAATTAATTACTAAAATAATCTGAATTCTACTATACATGATGAATCTTAAATTGACTGTTTTAAAGAAAAAGATGCAAGGTTTGCATTAATCCCATCAAAAAACAATAAACTCTTACAACTCTAAGTGCCTTACCTCTGGGAATTGGCGAGTTTTCTTGTAAGAAAGACTGTATCAGAATAAATATCATCAACCAAGGCTGTGTAAATCATGTTTATGAATCTCTACTCAATCAAGAATTGTTAGATTCTGTATGTTAGTTGGCCCCTCCAGCAAAATCTCAAATGCTATTGGAGTCAT
>JASDQU010690198.1:34754-57221 GCA_032191745.1 Picea mariana
ACCCACTTTTCGAATAATTCTTAACACAATTGAAGGTATGGGAAAACATGTTGATCCATGGGGAAGCTCAATTTCTCTCTCTCAGTTTTAAATCATTGAGTATATCTTTCTATTTATGGAAGTAACAATTCTAGCTTGACAACCATCTTAATTTCTCCAACGAGATATTTTTGCACGAGGCCACAACTTACCAAAGTTATTTCTTTGATTTCTACTTCCCATTTATAAACGATCTTCTTGAATTTTTCTATCACTTCATTCATTGGCCGAAACTATTCCGTTTGGTCGAAATTGGGCAAACTATTTTCCACCGTGACTTTGCTAACAAAGCCACAAAATTTTGAACAAGTCTCTTGTTCATCATTTATTTGACCCTGATATGGTGAGACCAATTCTACCTAGTACCATATTGATCTTTTTATTCTCATCATCTCATGCTTCGTCAAAATCCCGATATCATGGTTTGCTTCATTGTGACCCTTCTGAATTTCTTCTATATATTCAATTTGATCCTATGTTTTGGCTTGCTTTACATTCCATCTTAGAACTTTTTTATGCATGATTGACAACTGTAAAGTTTCTTCTTGAGGTTCTATGATCTTGACTAGGAAATTTCTCTTGGCTTGCTCATGTTCCTTATCTATATCTAAAACTTCTTTCACAACTGAGTTGACAAAATCTCATGATTCTTTGTAGTAATTTATTTGATTCTCGAGAAACTCAAGTTCCTTTTTCACGCCTTCTACCTCATGTTCATCAGGCTTAGATTCGTTAATGGTAGCCTGAGATATGGATACTTCAACGAATAGTAACTCACTTACCTTTGTATTTTTGGTATGCAGCATGAGCTCAACAGAAGTACAGATCACACCACTATCCACATTTATTTTCCACTTCCTCTGAGTTCTCTTAAAAATAAATTGTCTATGAAAATCATAGGCGGTGGACTCTAAGTCGATAAGTTCATCTAAAGGCTCAACAATAGGTTTATCACCTTGGGATAGAATGTTTTATAAACTGAAGAAATCTGAGGTACTATGAGGCTGCTAAATCTGATATGTCTTTGACCAGAATTTAGCACTAAGTTTAATCTTCCAAGATTGTCCATTGCTATGTTTTAGGACAACAAACAATTTAGTAACTTTCTGCCTTTAATTTTCATTGGTTAAGTGTTCTTTGAGGTGCCTTTGCAAGTGTTTTTACATTCCAATGTTAGCACATGCAATAATATTTAAACACATAACACTCCTTAGATATTTACAATTCTAAAATGTTGATCTAATAAATCTAAGCATGCATGAAATTGGACAAATTAGTTTTTGGTCCACATGACCCTGGAAAAACCCCTACGGGGAAAACCAATTTGGAGTAGAAGTATATGGAAGGCCTCAAAGCAAAATTTACAAGAAGGAAAACATATACAAGTGAACCTAGTACAATAGCAACCCTTCTCAGATGCTTTGGAGTCCCTTGAAGATGTGCCTGCTAGCCCCTTGAAGCTAGGCACCCTTTGCCTTGGTGCACCCCTCTTCCTTAGCTAATGCCTTGACCCCTTTCCTTTCCTCTTGCTTTGCCTTTTCCTTTGATTGTGCCTTTGAACCTTTCCTTGCCTTTGCTTTTCCCTTGGTCATGCACCCTCCTCTCAAGATTGCCTCCCTCCAAGTGATGGTGCGCACTATGCTCAAGTGCGCCCCTCCTCTAGCAAAACTCCACAAGTGTGCACCCTCCTTCACTCTTGCGCCCTCTACACTCTAGAGTGTGCCAAAAAATGGTGAATGATTCTCCTCCAAGATATGTTAACCTCCCATAAGCTAGATGAGCCCTCTCCTCAAGATGTGCCTTGTTGACTATTAAAATCGCAACGAGATTTTTTCGCCTGCCAAGTATTGCTAAATCCTATTATTATAAGATAACAATATAAATAATACTAGTAGGTGGGACTGTTGATATTATTTACCTCCACATGTAAAACTAACGAGAATAGAATATTTCGGGAAGCAAGAAGAAACCCTAATGATTTGGATAATAAACCTAGAAGACAAGTCGGCTCAAGAGGATAATTTGTATTAGGTTATTAGCCTCCAAGAGAAGAAGTCGACTAGAAGAAATATTATATACTAAGTAAATAGGAACCCAAAATGAGAAGTCGTCCCAGGTAGTTAGCCAAAATTAGTATAAATACATGAGGCTAGTCTTCATTCTGGCAGGCATTCTCAGAACTGCAAAGCTCACTTGTGCGCACTGCAGTTAGCTAGTTTGTGCGCAAGTTTGGAGGAGAAGCTGCCATTGTAGCTGCTGCAACTAGCAGATTACATTTTGTCTTGGACTATCTCTTGGTTATGGTTTGGACTATCTGATCAACTCTTGTTTGGTGCGCTATCCATGGAGAAAGGTGCGCTACCCTTTGTTTGGATATCTAGCGTAGGTTTTTCTTCCAGAATGATTCTCTGTCAAGGTTAAGGTGCTCGGAGGGTGGATTCGGCCTATGGTTGGGTGACAATAGTGATATTGTCTATGGTAAAACAAGCACATTCATCATATTCTAAAAGGTTATGGGCCCACACCTCCTTCATTCAGTCTAACCACTGGAAGGGAGCATAGCCATAAGGATATTAAGCTCGTTGAAGAACTGCCGCTAGGGTTTCTAGCAGGAGCAGTCACCAAAGCACTGCCGCTAGGGTTACTAGCAGGTGCATTTGTAGAAATCCTAACCCTCTCATTGAGGCACCTTAAGTGAAGGGATTGACATAATTTATGGATAGACCAGTGCACCCTAGCCCAACGCATCTCCTGGTACTCTTAGCAAGCTAAGACGTCAAGCTTGAGTTTTTGGTCAAATCTAGGGTTGACCAAGTCAAAGAAGCCATGACTTACTCTATGAAGTTAGAAAAAAATTTAGATGGAGCTTCTAAATTCAGAGCGTGGATGACAAGGATTGACCTCATCCTTGCCAAGAATAAAGTGCTCGATATCGTGAAAGGAAAGATCGTGGAACTAGAGTTTGAAGAAGGAAAAGAGAAGGAACCGCATAACGTTACAGTTATGGAGAAGTTCAAATATGGTGATATCAATGCCATGATTATCATATTGGACTCTATAAAATACCACTTGATACCCTACATCTCCCATCTTGACTCATCAAAGAATATGTACAATGCCCTAACAAACCTCTTCTCAGTCAGAAACATTGGACAAGTAACGAGTCTGAAGAATGAGCTTCGTGACATGAAGATGAATGACGATGAAAACATAACATCATACTTTGTGAAAATCTGTCAGTTAAGAGATCAACTACAAGCTATTGAAGAGATCATTTCAGAGAAGGAATTGGTAAANAGGAGTATCCTACATTTTAAGAACTTTGGACTTGCTGTGCTCAAGAAGAATCAAGGATCAGTGCAAAAGAGAAACCCCAAAAGAAGTACGATGATCGACCCTTCATAGAAAGGTTCAAGGATTTCATGAACAAAAAGAAGTTTGGCTTTAGGAAGAAAACAAATCAAGGGAAAGATATGTCAAGGATACAATGCTTCAATTGTCAAAAGTATGGTCACTAAAATAATCATTGTCCTGAGTTAATGAAAAGGAAGGAAACACATGAAGCATCAGTTTCCGAAGAAAGGGAACCCTCAAAGAAAACCAAGCAGGACAAAACAATCTTCTTCTTCTAAGTCAAGGTAACAATACTCTTCATAGTTATCGTACATACCATGTTTTCGGTACATATCTTGCATATCTGTTTTTTATAAGATAATAGGTTCAAAGAGAAACTATGCTTATGGAATAACAACAAGATAAGGATTTCTATCACTATGACTATAAGACAAGTTGCAAGATAAGATGAAATCAGAAAGAAACCTAGAAGAAGTAAAGACAAAAAGAAGTCAGCAATCAAGAGGAAATTGGAAAAATATTTGTAACACTTTGTAGAAGGCAATAAGGATGCAGATGGAAGCATGGAATCTCCTAGATGGAGGGAGCTGATTATATATTACCAAAAGAAGAGCATGCATTCATACATGAAGCAATGGTTAGGAGGGAGCTAATCCTATGATCCATTAAAGGTGATAAAGTATATATCCATGGTAGCAACCATGAAAAGCAGTACGTGTTTAGTTTGACCTTAGAAGAAGTCTTCTTTGAAAATAATCCTTAAAGCATCCCTAGTTATCCATCCACATCCATGATCCTACTATGAAAGGAAGAAGCTGGAATCTTCTGAGCATGGAATCTATAGAAAAATCCATGGACCCAAGATCTAAAGAGAAACATGAGGAAGAACATGAAGATTCCAAGAAACAAAGAAAATCCAGAACAACCAGTCATTATATCGAGAATCACAAGATTACCAGCCTGATATAAACTCACTAAAAGAAATCAAGCAGAGGTACTAAAAGTTGTGATGAAGAACAATGTATGAAAGACTTATGAATGTAAGCATTGCGAGATCCAGAACTAGAGGTTATCCCAGATGGAGGGAGAAGACTATGATGATTACTTGTTCCAGTAAACCATATATATCTCTACATGAGCCATATTATCATCCAAAATATCCATAGGTTGGAATTGACATCAGATGAATGAAAAGACTGTTCTCCAGAATAATTGAACAAAGAGCGTATGTAGAGCAACCTCAATGATTTGAGGTATACCAGAAAGATACCATTGTATGCAGATGGAAGAAGACAACTTGGTGGAGAACCTCCAATGCACAACAAAAGCATGGTGAAGACTTTCTATAACAAATATATTGTATCAGAATGATTACTCAGAAGATTAGGATGATGGATTACCAATCCATGACAAAGATCTCATGATGACAGAAGAAGTGCCACATGGACATGTTCCAGTTTGAGCCTTGCCACGATGTTATGAGCTAATGGGGAACAAAAGATGAATCCAATAATGACACACTATATTGATCAGAGCTATATGAAACCTTCAGAGAAAACCAATGTTCTAGAAAGACCAAAGTACTTTGAGATAAAGTATTACATTCTCCATGGTGAAGTCCATAAAAGAGAAGTGGTTCTCCAACATATATATATCTCCACATATAAGCATATAAGCAGACATTTTGGTAAAGCCTCTGTCCAAGATGAAAGAGTTTGCATACTCAAGCTGGAGCTCATGGAGATGACTTCCCTATTGAAAAAGGAAGAGATGACTCCCAGGTTGGGAGGGAGCACTGATGCGTTATTGATTTATGGAAAGTCATTTTTTTAGTTCAAAAAATGGTCCAGGATGAGGAGTTCCTTTCCAGTTCGGAAAGTGGTTTGAGATTTTTGACGAACATAAATTTTCTAGTTCAGAAAATGGTCCAGATTGAACAGTCATTTTTGTAATGAAAATGGTTCGATGGATTGCTGATGTACCATAGAAAACAATTTCCCATTGTGGTTAACATAGGTAATGGTTTAGGAAAGTATCTCTTCTTGATGGTTAATCAAGAATAATGGTCTGCCTCACCGGATAGTCATTCTTTCAAAGCTCACAGTTGTGAGCAGTTTCAATGAATGGTCCATTTTGGAGGTTGGTGTAGGACAATCGTTTCCTTAGGAAATGGTCCAGATAGTCATTCCCTAGGGTAGATTCATTCTCTCTAGGTTTCACTTTGTTTAGTGCTGGAAGAATGGCCTAGATAGGCGAATGGTCCACGTTCAACAATCAAGACATACATTCCTTAGGGCATAATCATTCTCTCCAGGTTACACTTTGTTTAGTGTCAGAGGAATGGCCCAAGGTGGGGAATGGTCCAGGATTAGAAATTAGGACAGTTATTCTTCCTTTCTTGAGAAGAATAGTCCAGATAGCTCATCATTGATGTTTGATCTTATGAAGGCAGATGCTCTTCCAGATCTCATAGATGTGAGTGGAAGAATGGCCCAGATGATTCAATTTATATCGTAACATTGTTTCTGTGAAGGTTGATATCAGATGATTTTTATGAAGACTCTATGTCTCTAGACATCAGATGTATACTATTGTGGTTGATGTGTTCCACTGTTTGTGACTATACATCACTGATCAAGTACCTGTGTGCTACTTGGTGTGGTATGGTACCACTGGATTGTAGTTGTGTACTACTATGGATAGACACAATTGTGTTCTATTGAATGCTATTGTTCCGATTTCCTTGAAGACTATCAATATTGTTGGAAATGATTATCAGCTAGATGGATGATCAATGGACAGAGATTTCCCAGATGGAAAATGGTTCAGGACATTTATTCTTCTAAGACATATGTTCAGATGAGAAGAATGGCTCTTGTGTCACTCTGTGGAGTGAGTGGATTATCTAGCATCATGTCTAATTACTTAGATGGAGTATGGTTTCGAGAGATGATGCAACTGATGACATTGATGGTGATGATGGTGCTCATGATCTAGTCATGAGATAGTCTATACAACTATGTTGATGCTATCAGGTGAATGGTATGTTTGTGCTCAAGACCAATACCTGTAATACTTCCCTAGCTAGGAGGGAGTTTTTATATTATGGTAGCTGCGGGAGGTATTTACCTCCACATGTAAACCTAACGAGAATAGAATATTCTGGGAAGCAAGAAGAAACCCTAATGAGTTGGCTAATAACCCTAGAAGAAAAGTCGGCTCAAGAGTATAATTTGTATTAGGTTATTAGCCTCCAATAAAAGAAGTCGGCTAGAAGAAATATTATATACTAAGTAAATAGGCACCTAGAATGAGAAGCCAACCCAGACAGTTAGCGAGAATTAGTATAAATACAGGAGGCTAGTCTTCATTCTGGCAGGCATTCTCAGAACTGCAGAGCTCACTTGTGCGCACTGCAGTTAGCCAGTTTGTGCGCAAGTTTGGAGGAGAAGCTGCCGTTGCAGCTAGCATATTATGTTTTGGCTTGGACTGTCTCTTGGTTATGGTTTGGACTATCTGATCAACTCTTGTTTGGTGCACTATCCTTGGAGAAAGGTGTGCTACCCTTTGTTTGGCTATCTATCCTAGGGTTTGCTTCCAGAATGATTCTATGTCAAGGTTAAGGTGCTCGGAGGGTGGCTTCGACCTATGGTTGGGTGACAATAGTGATATTGTCTATGGTAAAACGAGCACATCCATCATATTCTAACAGGGACCCCCTTGTAGATTGGGAGATAATATATAGATCTTATTTGATGTTTGTGCCACTGTTTGACACTGCTTACATGGTTGATGAGATCTTGTTTTTATTGGCGATGGATTGGGCTTATTATGTGTTGGTCCTAATTGCGATAATTGAATGATGGATAAGAAATGTTATGTGTTGTTTCTCCTGCTCTAGGCTCCAATTCCATGCTATGATGGCTTATGTTATCCATTTTTATCATTGATATATGTTAATGGATTCCTTTCCGCGACACATGCACAATAAACATGATTAGCAACAACACATAAGAGGAATTGAAAAGAAATAAAAAAACCTAAGAAAAATGCAAAAGGAAGAGATCGAATTATGCTCTTATGATACATGCATTGAAATTTAAATGGTCGTTGTTAATCCTAGCAATGAGGTGATATTTATGCAATTTGTTGAGTTATATGGAACATGGTTGATATGTTTTATGGCATAAGTTGGCAATGTATAAATGTGATATGGGTCATGCTATTGGAAATTATTGGGTGATGGTTTCTATACATGGTTTAATTTAATGGGTTAATGAGAAGATGGCAGGTGTGTACTAAGGAATTAATTGATTGGGGGTGGAGGAAACGTGCATTTACTGCACGTGACCCTTACTCTTTCGACTGGCCGCCACCCTAGTCGGGCTATTGTTAAATTGTGTTTGATGTGGTTAGGTTCTGATCTTCAAGCAGAGGGAGAACCACTCAACCAATTCGTGTTTTAAGGAGCTCTTGGTTACATGTATGTCTTTTTGGCCATCCATGAATTTTCTCTAGTTATGAAATAGATAGTGGCTCGGTATGTATGGGTTTGTGCTTTCCTTGAGTCAAGAAACTGTGTTAATTGGTGATATTTTTCTAGAATAAATCGTTGGTGGTTTTCATTGCAATAAAGTTTTAAGTCATAGAGTTATTGGTAATTATAAGTGTTGGCAACCATAAAGGATCTCTGTCATCCTTGTTGGTTTTAGTCGGAGGATTTCATTTGGTTTAGAGTGGCTGGCTGTCTCCATGCTTTCATATTCCATACCTAGTCTTTTGTTGTTATGGGGTTTTGAACAACTTGTGTCACTGCGCTTTGCTTCACTTGGGTATGGGTTCGTTCATGTTACTAAGGTTGCGCAGTGGGTTGTGATGGCCATTTTCCAAAGGGATTTCTTAAGGTGACTGTTTTTTCTCAACCCCGTCCTACCTCAACATTCTTAGGTTGATTGGGAAACCCACAAGGGTTATACCCTGTGTGTTCTGAGTGTTGTTACAGAACCGGAGTGAAGCCTCTCTCCTTTGTTCATAGTCTCTCCTATCACGAGAATTATCACCCTGTCTGCGAAGTTAATTATGGTATACCCTATGTGTGTACCATTGGTCATAAAGGTTCTCACCCGATGATGGTAGTCGATTCCATGTCTCCCTGTGTTGGTCCACAGAGAAAACCCTTGTTTTCTCAAGCCCAGGTTTTGATAGAGGAAATTGTTATGGCCATTAGGTAGACTGTTGGTTGTTATGATTTGTTGGTGTATTGTCGACAGTGCTCAATTTCTAGCTCGTCTCTATTGATTAAGTTGACAATGGTGTTGGTTTTGGTATCTAGTCACTGCATTTGTTATTATAATCGAATGGATAAGCTCAACATGGTTAAGTGGATTGAATGCACAATCACTGTCTCTTACATTGGAATGGTTGAATTGTTAACCCAACATTAGTTTACAATTGGTTAATGCACAATGATGCTTCATGTGTGATGCATGGGTATGTGTGGCGTTCCTACAACATGATAGGTTGAGTTAATAATTATTGTGACTGTGTGTTTTTAAATTGCCAAATGAGAATTCTAGAATCATGGTAATTATGGCATGGATATCCATTGTATTTGTTATCGATATTATTTGGTTGCACCATTAGAGAAGGTCATGGGTTTTTAAACATGGATTTGTTGCAATTTGATCGAATTGTGTTATGAGATCAGGCATGCTGTTGTTGCCTCGTTGTATTGGATTAATAACCCAACACTATGGATGTTTAAATTCAGAGTGATTGAACCTCTACAATCATGGAAATGATCTTGCGTTTTTTTTTCGAATGTCTGTGTATTCCACAACATAGTATGTGTTGAATGGTGATGGATGTTTATGATTTTAAATGGCAAGTCAAGATCTTTGCATTTAAAATATTGATGTTTGTTTTGGCTGTCCGTTATGTGTATTGCTGAATATAATGTTTCATAGTAGAAACATGCACAGGGTCTGTGACAGTATAATCTCATTGCAATTTAATTATTAAATGAATTAAAAGACATAATCGAGCATGACCTTTGAGTTTGTATTTGATGATTGAAATAATTCATGGGCAATGGTTGATTTTGATGCTGAACAGAGTGGAAATAGTTTAATGTTTATTCATTTGGGAAGTGTTTTAAATATTAATGGATAAGTGACAAGAAATAGATTTCCCCTATAGGTTGTTGTGGAATGCATACTGTCTTGTTTGATGACACTATGAGCAAGTTAATGCACAAAATTATTTGAATTGTGCACATTAATTGTTTTTTTGGGTCACCATGGTCGTTTGGCTGGTGTTATTTCCTTTTATAGAATGGTTTTATGGAAGACTTAATTAATTTTATGAACAATACCCGATCTCTTTCCCTACCACTATTTCTCTTTTCGCTAATTACACCCCCCTCACCTTCCCACATCCATTTTTCACTCCTTGTTCTTAAAATTTAATTACAATTAAGAGAATTCTATATTGAAGCAGTTTGAAACCACAACTTCTTGATTGGAACACAATTTTATGATTCTTTGGTTACATTACAGTTGATTGTTTGTTGTCTTTGAGCAGTAACCATGGTTCTTTTCCCTCTCATTTTATCATTTTCCTCTCAATACAAAACCCTCACATATCCTAGAATCTTTTGTTCACCCCCTGCTCATTGACAACAGTTAAACAATTTATATGGATTGGATTGCATGAGTCTGATATGTTGTTGAGCCAAAATCTATTTCATATTTTTAAAGAGTTGTCATGTTTGGTTGTTAAAAATACTATTTTCTAATCAATCACGCATGCAGGAATACGTTTTTTCAGTTGAGGTAGCCATGGTAGGGTCAACCAAGGGAGAGATAATTGGAAAAGAGGCCCAAGAAAGCCAAGATTCTCCATACACTTTGATGCTAACTCACAATATTTAATCCAGTTGTTTCAGGCCGGATTTTTCAATTGGATTGGGCAAAGAGTGGTCCAATCTAGGCTTGGAAGGCCTCCTTTCTAAGCTCCACAAGTCCTTGGTATTCCCATGCCCCCTCATGTCTCATTGCAACCCGAGGTTCTCGAATACGACAGATGGCAAGAAATTGTCCACTCGATAATCTCCCAACATCGTGGCTGAACCAATTTGTCCTTACTTTCTCCTCCACCTATTAACCAGATTTCACAAGCTGCACCTGTCCACTCACCAATTCAGTCCTCTCATTCTAGAAAAAGGTTGAAAACTGAGGCCCACCATGCCCTTGACAAAGGAAAAGCCACTGCTTCCCCTTCCTCACCCTCCAATGGATCTGATAAATCCATGTCTTCCCAGATGCATTTGAGGGATGATTGTTCTCACGTGATCAACGAGATTAGGCCTAAAGGATCAACGCACCCAAAGGTAAATTTAGGAAAATCGAAGGGTGACAACAAAAATCAAGGAAATATTGCATCTCAGAGTGGGAAATATGGTTTTTGAGTTTTTTATGTTATTTATTGTTGATGACAATTGACTTCAAAGATTTTGGACAACACATTTTCTTTGGATATATGAATAATGTATTTTGTTGAAAATAATTTGAGATAAATTTTCAAATGTTAATATGATGACAGGAGTCACAAGGAGGGGTGTTTTGCTTAATTAACTAGTATGTTATGATTGTTAAAATGAGTCACAAGGGGTCCCACCTACTAGTTATTATTTATTTATAACCCTTATTATGATTATTACTTTCCCCCCTAACTAAAAAGTTGGTTGAGTCTTTTAATTAACTTAACTAATGAGGTGGTTCAACTACTTCAACCAATTCTAATTTGCTTAAAGGCAAAAGGAAAGGGAGGAACAAGGGAGGATAGAAGGAGAAGCATATTAAGGTTTTCTCTTTGAGTTTATGTTGAGATAGTTCAGTTTTCATTCATTCCTTAATTTATCACAAGCCTAATTCTTTTTTATGATAGCAGGGTCTTATTGTAGACAACAAGATTCAGGGCTAAATTACATCATTCAGACACTTGTTTTTCAGAGGTGTTGATCTATCTTTGATAGTCTGTGTAGACTTATCTATTTGTGAATTAGTTTTCACGACTGACAAAGGATATTGTGCAGAGTCGAGTGGGAATCAATTTGTGGCAAGCTGATCCAGATTTTAGAGTTTAGTTTTTTGTTTTTCTATCAGAGGTCCTTTTGTATGTTCCATCGGGGATGTCTAAATTTGACTTTGGTCTGAAATTTCTGCATGAAATTTTGTAAAAGGAACGACTCTTTGGTGAATTGGAATGAAATAAAGGATTGGTTTATGTCTCATCTATCTTGATTATCATATTGGTGTCTTTACTTCTGTCTCTACATTTATTTCAGCAATTGTTTTATTCAGAAAATCATATTTCAGTGAATTTTCCAGCAATCTTTTAATTGTAAAAAAGACTAGCCTAAGCACTTGTAATGAATACTTGTGAGTTAGGATTTTATTTTTGATGGATATAAACATAGGGTGATATTCCCAGATATTTTTCTTTATCTAAGCATAATCTGAAAATGCTTGAGTAAGATCATTTCATATCTTTTCCTCAACATTTATTTGGCGACCATACTGGGGAGATCTTTGATATCTCTCTAGTTAATTTTCATACTCAATTTTCATCGATACATATATTTTTCTGATATTGATTCTTTGACTGTTTTATTTCTTAATGATTGTGCATGTTGCAAGGCAACCCAATATTGAGCCCGGTCTCCAAGACCAAACCAACATTGCTTTGAACTTGTTTAACACCATTTTGGACACTGCCAATACCCGTGTTGAGCTTAAACATTCTTAGGCAACAATTGAATGAGATATTAGTGATCAAGAATGACTGGAAGCTAGACATAGACAACCTATAAATCAACAATAAACTTCTTGTTTTTTTAGTTTTGGCCTTTCTTTCATGTCCTTAGACTCTCGTGCTTCTAGAAGAAGAAGAAGCTTATAACTAGAAATCAATCCTATTGCTGAAATAGGAAGAAGGAACGTTGTGTTATCTTCCCAAAAAAGTGCTTTGAGGAGAAATTTGTTGGTGCAGACACCACCTCTGCCTCGATAGAGTCTTTGTGTGACCTCCCGGTCTTAAGGATTGTTCAATCTATTTTATGAGCCGAAGCAGCTCTTTTTGAATCCCTGCTGGAATCTCCAGTTATCGATCCACAGGTCCTTTCGAAAACTCCCCTGTGCGAACAGCACTAGGCGCGAGCTCCTTTCTCCCTAAGAGACCACATCACTATGACCAAGGCCCAATTTCAAAGGCGCTTGTCTCAATTCGTAATCTCGTGAGTTCGCAAGTCAAAACTCTTGACTCCTCCTTTCCAAGTTCACGATACCCGAAATGCCGATACAGGTATGGCTCCTCCTCTTGTTAGTGCCCTTCACATGTAACCATAGGCTAGGGCTTAAATACCAGCGCCTCTCGCAACTCGCACCTTCGTGAGTTGATGGGTTGAACTCTCATGCCCCCCTGTTGTGATCTCCCAAGACGCGATAAGTCAACGCCGGGTTGACTCCCCCCTTGACGCTTTTCGCTATTCGCAACCTCGCAGGTTGAAGCATCGAACCTTCACGCTCTTATCCCGTGAATCCCCAAGACACGAGAAGTCAACAGAGTGTTGACTCCTTTCCTCTTGGCGACGCGTATCCACCTGTCAACCATGTGGGCCACACCTTGTGGTTCTGCCACGTGTTTCCTCTGTGCGTCGACTCTCAACACTTCACGACTTTTGCAGTCGAGATGAGGTCCTTTCAACCTCCAAACCTCCGAATGTGCGATATGCGCGATGAGGCTCTGATCCAACGGTTCTCCGCGACCTGGATCCTACGGCTATCCTTGCTCCTTGCGATTTCGCAACTCGTGACTTAGAGCACCCAACCTTTGGGCTCTCACCTTGCGAACTTCGGAGTTCACGAGATCCGAAATCCCAGACCCCTTCGACACTTCACCGATCCTTCGATCGCTGCCACCTGTCCCCCTCAGTTGGACGGCTCTGATCTTCTCATGACTTCGCTACCCGCGAAGTCAAGAGACTCCCTTCTTTGACTCCCGATGTTTGAATCCCCAATATGGGCGATCTCGCGACACATGTCCTCCCGCAGATGGATGGCTCAGATACCCTTTCGCTATTTTAGGACTTCTGATGTCGAGTGCCCAGAATTTCATCCTCAAGACTCCCGAACTCCCAAATGCTGATATCCCAATACCAACTCCTTCGGGACTTTCACTCTGCTTATGAGGGTTTAAACCTCGAGCTCATGGACATGAATCCATGGTCCAGATCTTTTCGACTGATCTGATGACAGCTGTTGCTCCTCTTGAGCTTTGGCGCTTTCTTCCCGGACTTGGAAGAATTTCCAATTATCAAAGGCTTTGACCTTTGTTTCTTTTCCCTGCGAGCTCTTCACCTTGGGTCTCACCCGCGTATATGAAAACGCTCTCCCTCCTGAGCTTCTCTTCTCGAATCCTCAAAGGATTCTTTGACTCCTGTGCTTCTGTAGAGTCTTCACGCACACAAAGGTGCTATCCCTTCTGAGCTTCTCTAAGACTCAGGCCATAAGGAACTCGGTCCTTCTTCCTTTCTCCTACAGATGGAGAAACTGATTCCCTCCTGGCTATCCTTCTACTCAAGCAATCTCTTGCTGAGTGTTTCAGGGTGTTCAACAACCCTGCGAAGGCCCTTCAGTGGAATATTCTTCTAATTACATAACTCGACAGAGTTCTCTTCTTCTCTGTGCCTACTTGCACACTGTCTCAATGCCCTCCTAGCAGAGTGTGAAGAATCCTTAGATGATTCTGATTTCTTAAGAACTCACAACAGAGTTCTTCTTCTGTGCACTCCTTACACTGGCTTAATGCCCACTTGGCAGAGCTTTACAGAACTCCTCAGAGCTTCTGTCTGCAACTGTATCTCGCCTACACAGCCTTGCCTCCTGAGGTGTTCAACAACCTCCAAGGTCTTCCTCGAGTTGATGATTTTAACTACTATGCCCACCTGACACGTCTTTGTCTGACTCTGCAGAGTTTAGAAGTGCTTCTATGCACTGGTACTCAGAGACCGCAATACTTTGTCATGCCCTCTTGGAATGAAACCACAAAGAACCTCTCGATCCTGAAAATCAAACAACTCCCTACAAATGCAAACCTACAACATACATCTACAACATAATAAGAACACACACATACACTCATTCAACACAGGGAATATGCAGGAAAAACTGCCGTCGTTGTATTAAATGGAAAATGCCTGTTTTACAAGGGTGTTCTTGAGCTCAGACTTTTAACAGAGTCTTGACCCCTTCTCTATGCACACTCGCCCTTTCTTGCACATACTCTCCTATTACAACTACTACAAAATGAGATCGCAATTGATATTTTACATGAGGGGGCTCTTCAAGCTCTTCCCTCCAACCTCACCTACCCTATTCAATTACATTGAATGAGCTGTATAGTCCACAATCTGGATCTAGATCTCAGCCTTCAACATTTAAGGCCTACCTACTTCTATGCATGTGCAAAGCATGACCTCACAACTCAACAACCTAAAACATTTAATTACATTCATTCAAATTCAATTTGAAAACGAGGGCTGTGCCTCTCTTCAGCACGCGATTTGAAACCGCTGACGTGGCTGTATGACGTGGAGAGATGCTCCTGCATCATTTGTTTGATTCATCCAGTTTGTCTTTCTTTCCCTCATCTATCATCCACAATATGTCATTTAGTGGTGGATTTGGTGGCACTGGAAGTGATTCATCTTCTAAGTATTCATCTTTGTCAGTGATTGGTAGCTTATATAGCCACCATATCCCTGTTCAATATACCACAAACCCCACCAAAGTCATTAAAATGTATGGGATTTTTTAGTTTGAAGAAGATGCCACAACCACACCCTGGCATGTGTCCTCTCCTCTTAACCTAGCACCTTCTACTCATCCACTTCCTAAATTTAAAGAGCATCTTTCTAGGTTTTCAGGGAATAACACTATCACTAGAAATGAGCACCTGATGGCATTTTTTAATTCTTGTCATAACATAGGAGCCAATGATAATGATACTTGCATGCGCTTATTCATCAATTCCTTGTAAGGAAAGGATGTGACCGATTTCTTTGAGCTTCCTCCTAATATTCTGTCTACTTGGGAGGAGTTAATCTATTGGTTCCGATCCGCTTATGGGTAATCTAAAATCCTAGGTGAGAAGTTAAGGGAATACAATAACGTCACCTATAAGGATGGTGAGACCATCGAGTCTTTCAACTTGCGTTTCACCAAGTTATACAATCAAATCCTTGAACTCATCTTCTCTCAGAACCAAGACAATTTCATGCATTACTACAATGCATTGCCTTCCCCCTACCGTCATAGGCTTGAGGAAAAATCCATTGATAATATCGGTTCTGCTTTGCATGCTTGTTTAGAGTATGAAGAACAATTTGAAAGAACTGGTATTCCCTAGGGAGAATCAGTTAGACAGACAAACATGTCCGCCCTTTTATAGATAGTACAAGACATGAAAAATCGTATGATAGTGTATGAGCAGAAATGAATTGTCTCCCCTCTCACCCTTGGAGATTCATCCTCTTTTGCACCCCCTTTAGAAATCTAGTTGAAAATAATTTTCATCCTTAATCTATCTTGCCTCAAAGTTGGTGTAACTTCTGTGAGGAACACCACGAGGAAACCACATGTGAAGTAAAGAAGAGTGCCAAAGATAAGATATTTGGTAAGAGACCAGAAGCTACTATCACTGTCCTATAGCCAAAATATGTCATGGTCATCAATACTAGGGACAAATCCTATGCTCCCAAGGGAAAATTTGATCCTCCCCGCAATTGATCTTCTAGTCCAAGCTCATCCTCACCCGCTGCTACTGTTCAGGTTCCTAAGGTTCCTGATAGTGAAGGAACAAATTCTCCTCTCCCCTCTTCCAAATACAATATCTTGAACCAGTTGGCCAACATCAAGGCATATGCAACCCTTTTGGACATGATTGCTATCCCTGAACAACAGATGCATCTGAAACAATTCATGGAAGGAAAATCTTCCATTGTAGCCAATATTTCTGAAGAGGTAAACAAAGAGGATTCATTTGTAAATAAAGTGGGTGTACATAAATTTATATACCCTGTAAAAAATCCCCCTTTTTATATTTCTGTAGAGATTATGGATAAGATTGCCCATTGTTACCTCATTGATGGTGGTTCGGGCCCAAGTGTGATGTCGAAGATTATTATGGAAGAGCTAGGCTTGTCTTGTACAAATGAAAACACTAGAAGCATGCTCTCCTATAATATTCTACAATAAACAACCATAGGCAAGATTAAGGATGTGACCTTATTTTTATGCACTCATCCTAAAATAAGGACAACCCTCAGCATTCAGGTAATTGATATCCCTGTGAGAAATTACTCAATTATCTTGGGAAGTGATTGGCAAGCCTTAACAAATGGATACCTCTCACTCGATGAGATGCATTTATCCGTGCCTTGGAATGGTAAGAACATTATAGTCCTTAGAGAGGGAAGGATTTCACCCTACATAGAGAGTGTTCCACAATCTAGTGTAAACTACATCGAAGAGGACTTAGGAGTGTGTTCCATCTTTGTTGAGGAGGATAATATTCCTTTGGAAATAATTGATTTTGATGATGATATGTGGCACATGAACTTTGATGGTTCATGCTCTAATGAAGGTAATGGGGCTGGCATTATCTTGGTTTCCCCTATAGGGAAAATTCATAATTTGTCTTACAGGTTAGAGTTTGCTTGCACAAACAATGTCACTGATTTCGAAGCATTATTATTAGGCATTGAAAGTGCCCTTAATCTTGGTTGTGGTCACCTTTCATTTTTTGGATATTCTAAGCTTGTTGTGAACTTGATACATAAGATATACTCTCCTAGCGAAAAACTGATGGAACGATACACCCAAACTGTTTGGGCGCTTATCTCGAACCTTTTATCTTCAACATCACTCATGTTAAGAGGGAGTTGAATTCAACGACTGATCAGTTTGATGTCTTTGCATCTTCTCTTAATTGACAACCTTTGCCTCATAGGCCTGATTGTTCTTTTCAATCTCTATATTGTTCACATATCCCGAACAATGTAGAATCTTGGCAGGTCTTCCCTAACGATGAGAGCATTTTTTCTTTCATTCAAGATGAACCTCTTAAGCCCAAGGAAATGACATCCATAGAAAAAATCAAAATTCCTAAGGGATTGACTCCTCTTGAGAGTTCGTTTTCATTGAGTGATGTAGGCAATATAGAGAAATAAAGAGAAGAGGGGTCAAGAAGGAAGGTGGGTGAAACCATCTCCTGGGATATTGGGGCACTCAAATATTCAAAAAATGTTAAAATAAGTACCCACTATTTTGATAAAGAAGAAACAAAGTTTGCCAAGGTACTTGGTGGATTTCAAAATGTTTTTGCTTGGTCCTATGAAGATCTTGGTGGTTTTGATCCTGGTCTTATACAACATGCTATCCCCATCAAGGAAGGCATGAAACCAGTTAGGAAAAAACAAGGGCCTATTAACTCTACATTTAAAGTAACTTTTCAAAAGGAGTTGGAAAATTTCTCAAGGGATGGGATTATTTTTCTAGTCTATCCTGAATGGGTTTCCAATTGGATACTCGTTTCGAAGATCATTGATCATATTAGGAACTGCATTCATTTTTTCACTTTAATTCAAGCTATTATGAGAAATCTTTTTCCTCCTCTCAATATGGAAATGATTCTGTAGCAGGTTGTAAGTTCATAGACGAAGCCCTTACTTGACATTTTTGGGGTTACAGGAAAATCAAGGTAAAAGGGGCAGATGTTCACAAAACCACTCTTATCACTAATTGGGGTACCATGTCTTATAAATGCCTGCCTTCTGGCTTACCCGATGCAAGTACTGCTTTTAAAAAACCTATACACACAACTCTTGACGAATTGATTAACATCCATATCTATCTTGATGATCTAATCATATACATTAAAGGGATGATAATTACCTTGGAGTTCCACGTGTTATTTCTGGGTCCTTTCAAAATTGATTTTGTCTTGGACACTAACTCTTACATTCTAAAGGATTTACAGGAGCAATTGTTTTCCTACAACACTAACGGTTCTTGCTTGAAACATTGCGAGGGACCAATGTGAAAATTTCTAACGTTGTTTGGATTTTCTATATACTAGTAGCCTAGCTCTACTTTCCTTTTTGTGCTATTTTATTTTATGCCTTACAACAGTTTGACTTCTACTATCTGTTTTAAGTTTTCCTATTGCTCTTACATTTCTGTCATTTTATTGTTGCTGTTTTGATTTTGCAATTTTACTTCTGTCATGATTTTGGTTCCTACCATCTTCTAGTTAATTTGCTTTCACTGCTATCTTATAATGAATTGGTTGTCTCCCGCTTCTTCTTGCCATTTATTCACCCATTTTAGATTTTAAAGAGTAAATCTGTAATTTTTCTCCTTGATGTAAAGACCATATTTTGGTTGAATTATTATCCATACAGTGGTAAAACCCCTCATACTTAACACTTTTCATGAGTTATTCCCAAATTCCCGGTCATTTTTCCATTAAATCTACTTACTTCCCACTGTTGCATAATCTTCCCGGTTCTATCTTCTCAACCTGCTGTTCTTGGTCTGTAGAACCACGAGTTCTGAGTTATAAATCTGTTGAAAACAAATTTCCCCGTGGAGTCGCCATTTTGTTGACGATTAATATCGTAACAAGTTTTTTTCGCTTGCAAAGTATTGCTAAATCCTATTATTATAAGCTAACAATATAAATAATACTAGTAGGTGGGCCCCCCTTGTAGATTGGGAGATAATATTTGGCTCTTATTTGATGCTTGTGCCACTATTCAACACTGCTTACATAGTTGATGAGATCTTGTTTTTATTGGCGATGGATTGGGATTATTATGTGTTGGCCCTAATTGCAACAATTCAATGATGGATAAGGCATGTTATGTGTTGTTTCTCCTTCTCTAGTCTCCAATTCCATGCTACGATGGCCTATGTTATCCATTGCTATCATTGATATATGTTCATGGATTCCTTTCTGCGTCACCTACACAATAAACATGATTAGCAACAACACATAAGAGAAATTGAAAAGAAATAAAAGCAACCTAAGAAAAATGCAAAAGGAAGAGATCGAATTATGCTCTTATGCTACATGCATTGAAGTTTAAATGGTCGTTGTTAATCCTAGAAATGAGGTGATAGTTATGCGATTTGTTGAGTTATATGGAACATGGATGATATCTGTTATGGCATAATTTGGCAATGTATAAATGTGATATGGGTCACACTATTGGGAATTAGTGGGTGATGGTTTCGATACATGGTTTAATTGAATGAGTTAATGAGAAGTTGGTTGGCATGTACTAAGGAATTAATTGACTGGGGGTGGAGGCAACATGCATTTACTGCACGTCACCCTTACTCTTTCCACTGGCCACCACCCTAGTCAGGCTATTGTTAAACTGTGTTTGCTGTGGTTAGGCTCCGATTTTCAAGCAGAGGGAGAACCGCTCAACCAATTTACGTTTTAATGAGCTCTTGATTACAGGCATGTCTTTTTGTCCATCCATGAATTTGCTCTGGTTATGAAATAGATAGTGGCTTGGTATGTATGGGTTTGTGCTTTCCTTGAGTTGGGCAACTGTGTTAATTGGTGATATTTTTCTGGAATAAATCGTTGGTGGTTTTCATTGCAATTAAGTTTGAAGTCACAGAGTTATTGGTCATTCTGAGTGTTGGCAGCCACAAAGTCTCTCTGTCATCCTTACTGGTTTTAGTTGGAGGGTTTCATTTGGTTTAGAGTGGCTGGGTGTCTCCATGCCTTCGTATTCCATACCTAGTCTTTTGCTTTTATGGGGTTTTGAACAACTTTTTTCACTGTGCTTTGCTTCACTTGGGTATGAGTTCTTTCATGTTACTAAGGTTGTGTAGTGGGTTGTGATGGTCATTTTCCAAAGGGCTTGCTTAAGGTGACTATTTTTTCTCAGCCCCGTCCTATCTCATCATTCTTGGGTTGATTGGGAAACCCATGAGGGTTATACCCTGCGTGTTCTGAGTGTTGTTACAGAACCAGAGTGATACTGAGCTGCATATCAAATCCTCTTGTACAAAGTCATCCCAAAGTTTCTCCCAAGTAGGCATGACCTCCCGAGATATAATGCCTCATACAAATGAACCCCAAGGTTTGGAAAATCTATTCAAAGCTTTCCTCACCAAGAAGTCAGTATCCAAAATCTTCCCAACTAAAACCAACTCATCTTGAATCTATGTAAATTTTCCTAGGTATGATGTGTATGTATAGGAATTGAGCATCTGAATGCTCCTGAGCTTGTCCCGCAGAACCATATTTTGGTTTTGGTTGGGACTCTAGTAAATATTGCACAAATATGCCCATATCTAAAATGCATAGTCTTTACCATTCATATGAGGTATGATGTGGTTCCTTATTGCATCACAAATAGTCCTCTTCGACTTGGTATTTTTCTTCCTGAAATATGCATCCAACAATGGTGAAGGAGAAGGTGCAGGAGGAATCACCATGGGAGCTTGAACTATATCCCATAGTTCAAGATCCTCCAATATGAAAGTGATCTTGGCTTTCCAAGGGGACCAATTTCTAGCTCAATCTAGCCTATCCTTTGCCCACATCTGGGACACTGACATGGCTATCCACTAAATCTCACACTAATTCTAAAACTGCACAAGACTACTTCCTCACTCCTATCAATACAGGTGTGAAAATAGGCAGTCACACTACAACCTCACTCATGACAACTCAGGTGTGAAAATAGGTTTTCCAAATCAACCTCACTCCTCTCCACACAAGTGTGATAAGAGGTTGTCCACAAGTGTCCAAAATCAGTCCTACAACTATCCAACAAATCTGCCCACAAGTTGTCCACTAACTCTGCCAACAAGCTGTCCAAAAATATGCCAACAAGCTATCACAAAACCGTCCACTGAATGCACTAGAAATCAACAAGTCTTTGCCACCAAGGGCTTTGATACCATGAATAAATATGAGGTACTATGAGGCTATTAAATCTGATATGTCTTTGACCATAATTTAGCTCTAAATTTAATCTTCCAAAACTGTCCTTTGCTGTGTTTTAGGACAACAAAAAATTTAATAACTTTTTGCCTTTAATTTTCATTGGTTAAGTGTTCTTTGAGGTGCCCTTGCAAGTGTTTTTACATTCCAATGTTATCACATGCAATAATACTCAAACACATAACACTCCTTGGATCTTGACAACTCTAAAATGATGAAATTAGAAACATTAGTTTTTGGTCAACATGACCCTGGAAAAATTCCCACAAGGAAAATTAGTTTGGAGTAGATGTATATAGAAGGTCTCAAAGAAAAATGTACAACAATGAAAACATATACAAGTGAACCTGATACAATAGAAACCATTCTCGGATGCTTTGGAGTTCCTTGAAGATGTCCCTACTATCCCCTTGAATCTAGGCGCCCTTTGCCTCGGTGCACCCCTCTTCTTTAGCTAATGCCTTGACCCCTTTCCTTGGCTCTTGCTTTTCCTTTTCCCTTTGCTTGTGCCTTTGAAACTTGCCTTTCATTTTCTTTTCCCTTGGTCATGCACCCTCCTCTCAAGAGTGCCTCCCTCCAAGTGATGGTGTGCACCATGCTCAAGTGAGCCCCTCCTCTAGAAAAAATCCACAAGTGTGCACCCTCCTTCACTCTTTCACCCTCTACACTCTAGAGTGTGCCTCACAATGGTGAATGCGTCTCCTCCAAGATATGGGAACCTCCCATAATCTAGATGCACCCTATCCTCAAGATGCACCTCTCCTCACTAGAAAATGCACCACTACTCAAGATGAATGCATCCCTCCACAAGATGTAGCCCACTCCTCCACTGAAGCCTCTCCATGCAAGCTACCACCAAGCTATGGCTCCTCCTCAAGCCTTGACCTCATGCGCCCTCTCCTCCTCAATATATGCGCCCAAGAGATCTTCTCCTCCTCCTCTCCTCTCAAATCTCTCAAGTGAAGAATGAGTCTCATCTTT